>PVKE010039309.1:0-15068 GCA_004027555.1 Craseonycteris thonglongyai
CTTCGATAGATGACTGGATAAAGAAGATGTGGTACATTTACACAATGGAATACTACTCAGCGATAAGAAATGATGAAATACAGTCATTTGTGGCAACATGGATGGACCTAGAGACCATCTTATTAAGCAAAATAAGTCAGAATGAAAGAATCTGGAAAAATATGACCTCACTTATAGGTGGAATATAAAACTGAAAGTTTCATAGACACAGAGACCTATGGACACACTCAATAACTTGGTGATTGCCTTAGGGAAGGGGAGGAGGGAGGAGGGAGAGAGGGAGGGTGGTGGGAGAGAGCACCAGCATTATGGACACCCTCAGTGGTTTGGTGTTTACCTGGAAAAGTGGGAGGATGGGGGAGGGAGAGTTGTGGGGGGGTGCACCAGATATATGGGGTTGGAGGGGGACCTGATTCTGGGAGGCGGGTACATAATGTGATGCATGGGTGATGTGATGTGAAGTTGTACATCGGGAAACTATCTAATTGTTACCAACCAAAGTCACCCCATTAAATTTAACAATAAAATATTTTTTAAAAAATTCTCCATAAAAGGAACTTGAAGATACAAAAACATATGTGTTAAACGACAAAGACTTCAAGGTTGCAATTATGAAAATGCTCGGAGCTCAAAGAAAACTGGCAGAGTACACAGAAGGAGCTAAGTGATCTCAGAAAAGAAA
Source organism: Craseonycteris thonglongyai (assembly GCA_004027555.1). Taxonomy (NCBI): domain Eukaryota; kingdom Metazoa; phylum Chordata; class Mammalia; order Chiroptera; family Craseonycteridae; genus Craseonycteris; species Craseonycteris thonglongyai. The sequence goes on from PVKE010039309.1 coordinate 683, forward strand.
CTGAATCTATAAAAAAGGAGCAAATAGAAATTCTGGAAATAAACAACACAATAAAAGAAATGAAAAATAAAATACCTAGCATCAGAAACAGAGCTGACCTGTTGGAGGAAAGAATTAGTAAAATCAAAGACCAAAATTTGACAATTCACAAAAGGAAGAAGAGAGAGACCTAAAAGCTAAAACAAATAAAAGATATCTACAACTATTATCTGACTCCATTAAAAAGAATAATATAATATTAATCTGTATTCTGGAGGAAGCAGAGGACAAGATGGAACAAAGAATTTACTCAGACAAATACAAGATGAGAACTTCCCAAATCTATGGCAAGAAGGGAAACCTAAATTTCAAGAAGGAAACAGAACCCCTAGCTACTTGAATCCTAGCAGACCCTTGCTAAGGTACATTATACTGAAGATGTCAAAGGTCAAAGACAAAGAAAGAACACTCAAGGCAGCCAGAAAAAAGAACTCCATAACCCATAAAGGAAAGCCCATTCATCTATCATCAGATGTCTTATCAGAAACTCTACAATCCAGAATGAAATGAAACAAAGTATTCAAAATATTAAAGAAAAACAATTACTAGCCAAGGATCTTGTAACCAGCAAAGTTATTCTTTAGAAATGAAGGAGGAAAAAAGACCTTTTGAGACACAGAAATTGAAGAAATTCTTTCATCACAAGGCCAGCATTTCAAGAAATACTGAAGGAGGTGACTGGACCCGAAGCAAAAAGTAAAAGTCAATAGGGATAAACTGGAAAAAAAAAACATTAAAAATGAGGAAGTAATAGTTTAAATTTCCAAAGAGAATGGAGTTAAGAAACATCCTTAAGAAAAGGAACCACTGCATATATGAATCTCTCTTTTATATAAATTCATGGTAACCACTAAAAAAGACTGTAGAATGGGGATGCATACAATAAAAGAAGAGGAAAAAGAAAAAAAAACAGTCATAAACACCATCAAACTAATATAACCAATGGGAATAAAAAAAACAAAGAAGCAATGAAAAAAAAGAAAAAAAAAAATGAGCTCCAGAAAACAAAAGATAAAATGGCTACAGAAAATCTATATCTACAAATCACAACCCTAAATGTAAATGGACTGAACACACCAATAAAAAGACCCTGAGTAGCAAACTTGGTTAAAGAACAAAAACCAACCTTATGCTGTCTACAAGAGACATACCTCAGTCACAAGGACAAACACAGACTCAAAGTGAAAGGGTAGAAAAAAATACTACAAGCAAATGGCACCCAGAGAAAAGCAGGTGTACCAAAATTATATCTGATGAAGCAGACTTTAAGATCAAAAAGATACTAAGAGACAAAGATGGACCAAGGGGACAATCAAACAAGAACGTATTACACTTGTAGATATATATTCCATATACCAAGAAATGCCAAGATTTACAAAGTAACTACTAACAGATTTAAAAGAAGAAACTGACAAAAACACAATTTTAGTAGAAGACTTAAACACCCCAATGATAGCCATGGACATATCATCCAAAAAATAAAGAAATTAAAAAATATCAGCTTTAAATGATACATTACAACAAGGCATAACTGACATTTACAAGATATTTCCTCTTACAACACAGAACTATACATTCTTTTCTGGTGCATATGGAACATTCTCAAGGATAGATCACATGCTGGGGCACAAAGATAACCTCAGCAAATGTAAAAAGATTGAAACCATACCAAGTATATTCTCTGATCACAAAGCTTTGAAATTAGAAATCAACCACAAAAAGAAAGCAGAAAAAATACATATATACATGGAGATTAAACAACATGTTATTTAAAATGACTAGATCAAAGAAGAAATAAAAGAAGAGATGAAAAATACAAAGAAACCAATGACAATGAAAGTACAACATACCAAAATTTGTGGGATGTAGCAGAAGCAGTAAAATGATGGAAATTTATATCACTACTATCTCAAGATAGAATAAGAATCACAAATGAACAACCTAATATCACATCTTCAAGAACTAGAAAAAGCAGAACAAAAAAACACCCAATGCCAGCAGAAGGAAGAAAATAATAAAAATTAAAACAGAACTAAATGAAATAGACAATAAAAAAATAGAGAAAATTGATGCAACACAGAACTTCTTCTTTGAAAATATTAATAATATTGACAAGCCCCTGGCTAAGCTAAGCAAGGGAAAAAGAGAAAACACACAAATAATCTGAATTAGAAATGAAGGAGGGAAAATTACATGAGATACTGAAGAAATGCAAAGGATCATACAAGAATACTATGAAGAACTATATGCCACCAAATTCTGCAGCCTAGAAGAAATGGACAAATTTTTAGAAACATATAGTCTACCTAGACTGAATCAAGAAGAACCGGATAACCTAAACAGACCAATCAACAGTAAGGAAATTGAAACAATCTTCCAAAACCTTCCCCAAAGCAAAAATCAGGAGCAGAGGGCCTCACTAACAAGTTTTACCAGGCAATCAAAGAAGAATTAACATGTATACTCCTCAAACTTTTCCCAAAAATCAAAGAAGAAGGAATACTGGCCAACTCATTCTATGAGGTCATTATAACCCTAATACCAAAGCATGGCAAGGATGGAACAAAAAAGAATACTATAGACCAATATCTCTGATGAATACTGATGCAAAAATCCTAAACAAAATACCAGCAAATAAATACAACAATGCATTAAAAATATATAAATATACATCACAATCAAGTGGGATTCAACCCAGAGGCACCAGGGTGGTTCAACATATGCAAATCAATCAATGTGATACACCTCATAAAAGAAAAAAGAAAAACCATATGAGTGTATCGTTGATGCAGAAAACGCATTTGACAAGATACAACATCCATTTATGATCAAAACACTTAATAAAATGGGTATAGGCGGAAAGTAACTCAACATACTCAAGACCATATATGACAAACCCTCAGTGAATGTTATATTGAATGGGAAAAAGCTGAAACCTTTTCTTCTAAAATCAGGAACAAGACAGGAATGTCCCCTGTCACCACTGCTATTCAACATAGTGCTGAAAGTTCTAGCCAGAACCATTAGGCAGGAAAAATAAATAAAAGGCATCCAAATTGGGAATGAAAAAGTTAAAATGTCACTTTTTGCAGATGACATGATTCTTTATATAGAAAACCCTAAAGACTCTACCAGAAAACCTTTAGAAATAATAAATGAATATAGTAAATTTGCAGGACACAAAATCAATGTAAAAAATCCACAGCATTTTCAATTCAAACAACAAAACTTCAGAAAAATAAATGAGAAAAACTATCCCTTTTGCGATCAAAACAAATGAATAAAATACTTAGAAATAAACTTAATAAAGAATGTGAAGGATTTAGACATGAAAAACTGTAAGACACTATTAAAAGAAACTGAAGAAGATACAAAGAAATAGAAAGATATTCCATGTTCATGGATTGAAAGAATCATCATAGTAAAAATGGCCATATTACCCAGAGCAATAGATTTAGATTTAATGCAATTTGCATCAAAATCTCACAGACATTCTTTTGAGAAATAGATAAAAACAAATTATCAAATTCATATGGAACCATAAAAAACAAGGATGGCCAAAGCAAGTCTCCAAAAAAAGAATAAGGCTGGAGGTATCATACTCCCTGATTTCAGTCTATATTACAAAGCATCAATCATCAAAACAGCTCGTTATTGGCAGAAAACAGACATAAAGACCAATGGAACAGAATCAAAAACCCACAAATATACAAACAGATAATATTTGACAAAGGAGCAAAAAATATACAATGAGGAAAACAAAGCCTATTCAGCAAATGGTGGTGGGTAAATTGGAAAACCACATGCAAGAGAATGAATCTGGACTGTGAACTGTCTCCATATACCAAAATTAACTCAAAGTGGATTAAGGACCTCCACATAAGATCTAAAACTATAAAGTGCATAAAAGGAGGCATCAGCACTAAACTTATAAAACTTGGGCTCGGAGAGCACTTTATGAACTGGACCCCAAAGGCAAGGGATGTAAAAGCAAAAATAAATGAATGAGACTATATCAAACTAAAAAGCTTCAACACAGCAAAGAACACCATCAACAAAGTAAAAAGAAAACCAACCTAATGGGAGAAAATATTTGCAAACAATGCCTCTGATAAGGGGCTAATATCTAAAATATAAAAAGAACTCATACAGCTCAAAAACAACAACAACAGAACGATCCAATTAAAAAATGAGCAGGAGACCTAAACAGGTACTCCTCTCCCAAAGACATGTGAACAGCCAACAGATACATGAAAAAATGCTCCACATCACTAGCAATTACAAAAATGCAAATTAAAACCACAATGAGATACCACCTCACATCTGTTAGAATGGCTATAATCAACAAGACAAGAAATAACAAGTGCTGGAGAGGCTGTGGACAAAAAGGAACCCTCATACACTGTTGGTGGGAATGTAAATTGGACAACCACTGTGGAAGGCAGTGTGGAGATTCCTCAAAAATAGGAATGGAATTGCCATATGACCCAGCAAGTCCTCTCCTGGGTATCTACCAAAAAAAACTGGAGACCTTAATCCGCAAAGATACATGTACCTCAATGTTCAGCGCAGCACTGTTCATGGTGGCCAATTCATGGAAACAACCAAAGTATCCTCTGATCGATGACTGGATCAAGAAGATGTGGTAAATTTATACAATGGACTACTACACAGCAATAAGAAAAGATGAAATACAGCAATTTGTGATAACATGGACAGACCTTGAAAACATCTTATTAAGCGAAATAAGTCAGAATAAAAGAATCAAGAAACATATGACCTCACTTATAGGTGGAATATAAAATTGAAAGGAACAAAAGAAACAAAGACTCATGGACACAGTCAATAGTTTAGTGATTACTTGAGGGTAAGGGGGGAGATGGGTAGGAGAGATGGGTAGGGGTTTGTATGGATGGGGAATCAAACATACGGTGATGGAAAATGAGCTAAGTCTGGGTGGTGAACACATAATGCGATGTATAGACAATGTAATGTAGAATTTTACACCTGGAAACAATGTAATTGATATCAATTAATGTTACCCCAATAAATTTAACAAAAAAATAAAATAAAAATAAATTTAAAAAAATAGTTACCAGAATACAAAAGATAAAAAGGCTCTAAGAAATCCTCATATATCAATCATCCTCCTAAGTGTAAAAGTACTGAACTCAACAATAAAAATAAAAAAAAAACACTGTGTAGCAAACTGGATTAAAAAAACAAAAAACCAACCTTATGCTGCCTCCAAGAGACATACCTCAGCCATAAGGATAAATACATATCCAAAGTTAAAAGGTGGAAAACAATATTTCAAGCAAATCGCATCCAAAGAAAAGCAGGTGTAGTCATAGTTCTATATGATGAAACAAACTTCAGGATCAAAAAGATCATGAGAAACAAATAAGGGAATTTTATAATGATAAAGGGGACAACACAACAAAAAGACATGACACATTAATATATATGTCACCACCCAAGAAGCACCAAAATTTACAAAGCAACTACTAACAGATCTAAAAGGAGAAATTGACAAAAATACAATTACAGTAGGGGACACTATTAAAAGAAATTGAAGAATTCAAAGAGAAATGGAAAGATATTCCATATTCATGGACTGGAAACATCTACGTACTTTAAATGGCTATATTACAGAAAGTATTATAAAGATTTAATGCAATTCCCACAATTATGCCACATTCTCTCAAGAAACAGTGCAAATAATAATCAGATTCTTATGGAACTACAAGAGACCTTAAATCACCAAAGCAATCCTTCAAAAAAATAATGAGGCTGGAGGCATCATGCTTTCTCACTTCAATCTATACTACAAGTGTCAATAATCAAAACAACTTTGTATTGGCAGAAAAATAGACATACAGACTAGTGGAACAGAATTGAAACTCCATAAATATACAGACGAATAATTTTGGTCAAAACAGCAAATAACATACAATTGAAAAAAAGGAAGCTTATTCATTAAATGGTGCTGGGAAAATTTGGAAAGCTACATGCAAAAGATGAGTCTGCATTGTGAACTCTCACCATATACAAAAATTTATTCAAAATAAATCAAATTCATCCAAGCAAGACCTACAACAATAAAATGTTTATAAGCAAACATTGGTACTAAACTTATAAACCTTGGGTTCAGAAAGGAATTTATGAACTTGACCTCAAAGGCAAAATAAGTACAAACAAGCATAAATTAATGGAACTCTATTAAACTAAAAACCTTCTGCACAACAAAAGAAATCATTGACAAAGCAAAAAAGCAACCAACCATATGGAAGAAAATATTTGCAAACAATGCCTCTGATAAAGCCTAATATCTAAAATATATAAAGATCTCATACAACTCAACAACAAATATAAAAACAATCCAATTAAAAATATGCAGAAGACTTGAACAGACACTTCTTTCATGAAGACATACAATTGGCCAACAGACATATCAAAAAATGCTCAACTCTGTTAGCTTTTAGGCAAATGCAAATAAAAACCACAATGAGATGGCATCTCACATGTGTTATAATGGCTATAATCAACAAGACAAGGAATAAAAAGTGCTGGAGAGGCTGTGGACAAAATGGAACCCTCATAAACTGCTGGTGGAAATGTAAATTTGTACAGCCACTATGAGCTACAGTATGAAGGTTCCTCAAAAAATTAAGAATAGAATTACCATACAATGCATCCATCTCTCTTCTGGGTACTTAACCAAAAATCTTGAAAAACCTTAGTCTGCAAAGATGTATGTACCCCAGTGTTCATTGCAGCACTGTTCATGGTGACCAAGTCATGAAAACAACCAGTGTCTTTTGATAGATGACTGGATTAAGAGATTGTGCCACAGTTACACAATGAAATATTATTCAGTGATAATAGAAGATTAAATACTGTCATTTGTGAAAACATGAATGACCTTGAGATCATCATGTTAAGCAAAATAAGTCAGATAGAGAAAAACAAACATATGACATCACTTCTAGGTGGAATATAAAACTGAAAGTAACCCACAAAAACTCATGGACAGTCAATAGTTTTGTGTTAACTGAAGATAAGTAGGGTGGAAGGGGATAGCAATTGGAGCTATCAAATGCATGGTGATGGAAGGAGAATTTACTCTAGATGGTGAGCATACAATGTAATCATTAGATGATGTAATGTAGGATTGTACACCTGGAACCTATGTAATAACACCCAAATAAATTTAACAATAAAAAAAAACAAAACATAAACACTGACAATAGTTTAGTGGTTACCAGAGGTAAAGTGGTGATGGTAAAGAGGCTAAATATACAGTGATAGAAAGATATTTGACTTTGGATAGTAAACACATAATGTAATATACTGATTATATATTATAGAACTACACAACTGTATCATATATAATTTTATTAACAAATGTCAGCTCAATAAATTTAATTAGAAATAAACATGTTACACAAATTACCACCTAATTTATAAACCATTTTAAAGTGAAGTTTAGAAAAAATGGTAAACTATATATTTTAATTGTTAAATTGATTGGGGTGATGTTGGTTGGTAAAAATTACACAGGTTTCAGGTGTACAACTCTACATTATATCATCTAAAGATTACCATCCATAGTTAGTTCTCTTTCCATCACCATATATTTGACAACCCCTTCCAACTCCCCCAACTCCCTCGCACTTCACCATCAGGTAATCACTAAACTATTGACTGTGTTCATGAGTTTTTGTGTCTTTGTTACTTTCAATTTTATATTCATCTATAAGTGAAGTCATATGTTTCTTGATTTTTTTTTAGTCTGACTTATTTTGCTTAATATGATGGTTTTAAAGTCGATTCATGTTGTCACAAATGGCTGTATTTCATATTTTCTTATCACTGAATAGTATTCCATTGTGTAAATGTACCACAACTTCTTTATCCAGTCATCTATCAGAGGACACTTTGGTTGTTTCCATGACTTAACCACTGTGAACAGTGCTGTGATGAACACTGGGGAACATAGATCTTTGTGAATTAAGGTTTTCAAGTTTTTTTGATAGTTAACCAGAAGAATTGCTGGTTTATATGGATATTCCATTCCTAATTTTTTGAGCAATCTCCATACTGCCTTGCATAATAGTTGTACCAATTCCCATTCCCACCAGTAGTGTATGAGGGTTCCTTTTTCTCCATACCTTCTCCACCACTTGTTATTCCTTGTCTTGTTGAATATAGCCATTCTAAAAAGTGTGAGGTAGTATCTCATCATAGCTTTAATTTGCATTTTCCTAATTGCTAGTGATGTTGGGCATTTTTTTCTTATATCTGTTGGCCATTTGTATGTCTTCATGGGAGAAGTATCTGTTCAGGTTCTCTGCCCATTTTTCAATTGAATTGATTGTTTTTTTATAGTTAAGTTATATATTTTAGATATTAGCCCCTTATCAGAGGCATTGTCTGCAAGTAGTTTCTCCCATTCTGTTGGTTTCCTCTTTACTTTGTTGATAGTTTCCTTTGTTGTGCAGAAGCTTTGTAGTTTGTTATAGTCCCATTTATTTATTTTTGCTTTTACTTCTCTTGCCTTTGAGGCCAAGTTTGTAAAGTCCTCTCTGAACCCAAGATCTATAACTTTAAAACTGATGTTTTGTTCTAGACAATTTATTGTTTTCACTCTTCTGTGGAGGTCTTTAATCCACTCTGAGTTAATTTTGGTATATGGTGACAGCTTACAGTCCAGATTCATTCTTCTTCATGTCGTTTTTCAATTTTCCCAGCACCGTTTACTGAAGAGGCTTTCTCATCTCCATTGTATATTTTTTGCTCTTATTAAAAATATATTTGTGGGTTTATTTCTGGTTTTTTTATTCTGTTCCACAGATCTATATATTTATTTTTCAGCCAATACCAAGCTGTTTTGATTATTGACCCTTTGTAGTATAGACTGATGTCATGGAGCATTGATGCCTCCTGCCTAATTCTTATTTCATAGAATTGGTTTGGTGATTTGGGGTCTTTTGTGGTTCCATATGCATCTGATGATTTTTTTAAATCTATTTCTTAAAAGAATGTCTGTGGTATTTTGACAGAAATTGCTTTAAATCTGTATATTGCTTTGGGTAATATGATCATTTTAAGTATGTGGATTCTTCCAGTCCATGATCATGGAATGTCTTTCCATTTCTTTGTGTCTTCTTCAATTTCTTTTAATAGTGTCATAGTTGTCCATGTATAACTTCTTTACCTTCTTTGTTTATTCCTAGGTATTTTTTTCTTTTTGTTGAGATCACAAAGGGTATTGCTTTCCTCATTTCTTTTTCTGAAGTTTCGTTGTTCATATATAAAAATGCTATGAATTTTTGTACATTCATTTTATATTCTGCAACTTTATTGAATTCACTTATTATTTCTAGTAGTTTTCTGGTGGAGTCTTTAGGGTTTTCTATATAAGAGATCATGTCATCTGCAAAAAGTAACAGTTTAACGTCTTCATTTTCAATTTGGATATCTTTTATTTTTTTCTCTTGCCTGATCACTCTGGCTAGAATTTACAGTACTGTGTTGAATAGCAGTGGTGACTGAGGACATCCTTGTCATGTTCCTGATTTTAGAGGAAAAATTTTTAGTTTTTCCTCTCTCAGTATGATATTTGCTGCGCATTTGTCATATACAGCCTTCATTATATTGAGATACTTTTTATCTATACCCATTTTATTAAGTGTTTTGATCATAAATGAATGATGTATCTTGTTGAATGTGATGTTTAGGTTGTTTACTTTTGATTTTGCTTAATCTTCAGAAAGGGCTTTAGTGATATAAATTTTCCTTTTATTACTGCTTTTGTTGCATTCCCAGTAATTTTGATACACTGTTTTTATTGTCATTACTTCCCATATATTTTTAATCTTTTATTTTATTTTCTCTTTGATCCAGTCATTTTTAATAATATGTTGTTTAATCTTCATGTATATGTAATTTTTTCTGCTTTCTCTTTGCAGTTGATTATCAATTTTAAAGCTTTGTGATCAGAGAATACACTAGATATGATTTCAATCTTCCTAAATTTGCTGAGGCTACCTTTGTGACCCAGCCTATGGTTTATCCTTGAGAATATTTCATGTGCACTAGAAAATATTTATAGTCAGGTATTGTAGGATGGAGTGTCCTATAAGTGTTAATTATGTCCAGTTGCTGTCATGCATATGTTAAAGCTGATACTTTTTTAAATTTATTTTCTGGTTGGATGATCTGTCAATGGCTTTGAAAGGGCTGATTAGATCCCCTACTATAATTTTGTTTTTATCAGTTTTTTCTTTTAGTTCTGTTAGTAGCTGTTTGTAAATGTTGATTTTTCCTGGTTGAGGGCATATATATTCATGTGTTATGTCTTTTTGTTTCATTGCCCCTTTATCACTACAAAATGTCCATCTTTGTCTCTTACTACCTTTTTATCCTGAAGTCTTTTTCATCAGATATAAGTATGGCTACACCTGCTTTTCTCTGGATGCGATTTGCTTGGATTATTGTCTTCCAGTCTTTCACTTTGAGTCTTTGTTTGTCCTTGTGGCTGACATGTGTCTCTTGGAGAAAGCATAATGTTGGCTTTTGCTTTTAAATCCAGTTTGCTATTCCATGTATTTTTATTGGTGAGTTCACTTCATTTACCTCTGGGGTGATAATTGATATGTTAGGATTTTTCTATAGCTAATTTTGCTTTTGTTTTCTGGTAGCTCTTGTTTTCTATTGTTTCTTTGTTTTTTTCTTTCTGTCAGCTACATAAGTGTGATGGTGTTGTATAGTTTTTCCTGTTTTCCTTTTTCTTTTCTCTCTCTCGCTCTCTCTTTATTTATTTATTTATTTAGTTGTTGTTGTTGTTGTTGTGTGTCTCAGTTGTATTTTTGAGTGGTTACCTTGAAGCTTATGTAAAAGAAATTCACATATACAGTAGTTTCTTTTCAAAGGTTGCTTCTTATCTACATTGTCCTTGGAAGTTTGAAACTTTACTTTCTTTCCTTTTATGTTTTTCTTGTCCCAGTTTATCCTTATTTATGTTCATTTTTGTTTCTTGTCAAATAACTTTCTTCAGTATTTCTTGAAATGCCAGCTTTGTGCTGAAGAATATCCTCAGCTTCTGTATGTTCAAAAAGGTCTTTACTCCTCCTTTATATCTAAAGGGTAACTTTGCTGGGTAGATTATTCTTATCTGGTACTTTCTTTCAATATTTGGAATACTTGATTCTACTCTTTCTGGCTTATAGAGTTTTATTGAGAAGTCTGATGACTGTTTGATGGGCTTCCCTTTATAGGCTGTGGTGTTCTTTTTTCTGCCTGTCTTGAAGATTCTTTGTCTTTGACCTTTGACATCTTCAGTAAAATATGCCTTGGAGATGGGCAACTAGGATTCAGGTAGCTAGGATTCTTGTTTCCTTCTTGAATTTGAGGTTCCAGTTCTTTCCACAGACTCAGGAATTTCTCTTCTACTAGTTGTCTGAGCAAATTTCCTGTGCCTATCCTGTCTTCTGCTCTATCCAGAATACCTTTTATTTTTATGTTTCTCTTTCTAACGGAGTCAGATAATTTTTGTAGAGGTTGTTTCATCTCTTTTAACTCTCAGGTCTCTCTCTTATTCATTCTGTGACATTTTCATTTTTCTATAATCAATTTCACCAATTCTTTTATTCCTCTGGTCTGCACTGTCTTCTGTGCTCATTACTTCATTTATTTTATTGTGTTGTTTACCTCCAAAATTTCTATTTTGTTCTTTCTTAGTTTCAGTATCTTTGTTGTAGTATTCTTTTTGCTAACAGATTTTCTGTTTGAGAACATTTAGCTGCTCTTCCATGCTTAACTGCCTTTCTTTTCATTCTTTGAGTGTTTCAGAACTTCAATCTTTAATTCTGTGTAATTTATGTCATATATGTGCATATCTTTAAGTTTATTTTCTGGAGATGTTTTCATTTTCATTCTCTCTGAGCAGCAGAAACAAAACAAGATACTCATTGTTTTTGCAGTATTTCTATTCCTTGGCATAAGAACCTTTTCCCAGGTAGATATGAAGAGGTCTTTTTTATGCTTTTTAGTTCGCATTTCTGTGGTGTTTTACAAATTTTTTTTTTTTTTTTTTTTTTTTTTTTTTTTTTTTTTTTTTTTTTTTTTTTTTTTTTTTTTTTTTTTTTTTTTTTTTTTTTTTTTTTTTTTGGTTCTTTGGTTTTGTCACACTGGGAGATTTCCTAAAAGGTGGGCTTATCCTCTTTCACTCAATTGCCTTGGTCACTGTGTGCCTCCTCTTTGAGAGGATATAGTGAGTGATGGTATTCTATGCCTTCAAGATACCACTGCAGTCAGAAGCTACCACAGAATTTTCACAGTTTTCTTGGATACTTCTGCCAGTATCAGTGAGAAGAGTGAGAATAGCATTTGTTAGAAAAGGCATAGGTCTGCTTGCAGCACAGGGCAATGTTGGCTTCCTGGCTACAGATGACTACATGTGGGTACTGAGCAGAATTTGTGGGTGGAGGCTTGAGAAAAAGGAAATGGAAGCAGCCAGGCTCTATATCTAAAGCTTCATAATACTTTGAATAAGTCTCTATCTTATCCAGGGCCATGATGAGATTCATCTGCTGGTGTTTCAGCCACTGGTGCTTCAGCTGCTGGCCCTTTTATATGATCACCAGCTCTGTGCACTGGCCACCATCCTTATGCTCCAGATTCCAGCCCCATGCTTTGGCTGTCTGCTCCATACTCCAGCAGCTGGATCTGGGCTCTGGCCACCCATGCCTGTCTCCAGCCACCCGCTCTGCTCTCTGGCCACTGATGACATGCTCTGGACTCCCATGCCATGTTATGGTCACCCTTGCTACGTTATGTCTGCTTTCCTTGTGCTACTGTTGACTATGCCACTTTATAGCCACCTGCAACCCTTTCCTGCTATCTGCCCTGTACTCCAGCATCCTGCATATTTGCTCTTGTCCTTTCTAGGTCTCCAACCCACCTGGGGTTGTTCTGTGCCTTAGCCTTTTCTTTTAGGCTCCCACATCAGTCTCTTTTCTGCCAGTCTCCAGGTTGCATTATGTGGCATGTCTCCATACTGCTCCCTTATTTTCTCTCTCACTTGCCTCTATTTCTCCGGCCTTTAGGTATTTTCTTATGATGAGTGGAACTCTCCGCTGAGGCTATGTGTTACTTAGGGATTCCCTTGTTGGACTTTAGTTGTTCAATTTGGTGTGTGCGTGTGTGTGTTTTTTCCAGGAGAGATTTCAAGAGTCTCCTCTCATGCTACCATCTTGATAATGTTTTTTGTCTATGAGTTTTTGTCTTGTTTGTTTGTTTCTTTCAGTATGTAACATGTTTTAAGTACTTGCATTTAGACTTCAATGTTGTTCAAAGTTCTTTAAAGCACTTCACAACATCTTGATTGTGATAGTTTATACATAAAAAGCAATATGCATATGACAGATTGTGGTAAATAAGCAGGTTCTGTCCAGCCTTTCTGGATTGTCACCTAAAGCATCATCCAGCAAACTGCTATAAATCAATCATACTCAAAGGAAGTATTAGCATAAATGAAACAGAGTCTGTGCTTTTTATTACTAACTGTTTATTTACTACTTAGCAACAGTTATCAATATTGTCTCAAGTTAAAATATTTTTAAGATGATAATATGCATATGTATATAATGATGTAATCAGTCCAGAGCAGGCCTGATCACTATCATAATATTTACCTTGTAAAACTCCCCAAGGATACTGACGACCTTTGACCATCCTTTTGCCAACTTTGACTTCATCCACACTCCCCACTACAGCAAAAGGTAAGTGTGCCTAGAAATGAAGAATAATTTTAATTATGTTCTTTTATACCAACATTAAATAATCTGTTACTCCTGGTTTTGTAGGAGAAATAGCAGACAAGAATAACATAATAAGTTTATTCAAACTAGGGATCTATTCTGCCTCAGATTTTGTGAGTTGGCAGTAAATATGTGCAAATTGATTTCTGCAAGTATTAGTGTCAGTTTGTGCACACAATTGAAAACTATCTACTGACTAAAACCTAAAGCAAGATATTAGGCTGTGATAAATGAAAAGAGAAATGTTTTCAGTAGACATATCATTTTTCTCACAGTATCTTTAATGTAAAACACAATGATAATGTTTAAGAAATAATATACACTGTATGGAGATTCCTCAAAAAATTACAAATGGAATTACCATATGACCCAGCCATCCCACTACTGGGCATCTACCCAAAAAACCTGAAAACCTTAATCTTTAAAGATGTTTGTACCCGCATGTTCATTGCAGCACTGTTCACAGTGGCCAGAACATGGAAACAACCAAAATGCCCTTCGATAGATGACTGGATAAAGAA
>PVKE010039310.1:0-15068 GCA_004027555.1 Craseonycteris thonglongyai
GCTCAAGGTCACACAGCTGGTCCATGGCCGATCAAGATAAGATCCCACCTTTTCTGAGGCTTACTTCAGGGTTGCTTTTATTTCGAGATGCTGCACAGAGAGACCCATGAATATGCACACACATGTACATACACACCCCTGCATCCACACTCCCACACCATGAAATGCACACATTCTCACACATGTACTCATGTGGGCGCATGCACACACACACACACATACACACACACACACAGCCAAATATACCCACTGGTGTATGCACACGCACATACACATTCGAGCACACAAGCACAGTATTCTTTTGCACATACACACACCATTCTATTCACCAGGAAAATGTCTTTCAAACTGCTGGAATCTTTGCACATTTCAGATCAGTAATATGACAGATATGATCTCATTGATTTCATTCTTTTTGCTTCCCTTTCTGTCTTCCACCCTCTGTCTCCCTCCTTCCTTCCTCTGTCCCTACTATCTTTCGCTGTTTCCCATCTTCCCTCCTTTTCTGCCTCCCTTTTCTCCTCCTCCTCCTCCTTGTTCTGTAACTAGACCTCTCTGCCTGCTTGTTTTCTCACCCTGAAGTCTTAGGGAATTATTAGGACTACCGGGCTCAGGTTGAAAGACTCAACCCGGAAGCAAAGACTCTCTAAGGAACGAAATGTCAAATCTATTTGCTAAATTCTGCCTTGGTTGGGCTTTCCCCCATGGAGCTTCAGGAATCCTCCAAAGTGCCCTAGTTCAAGTCAAGACCTTGCAGCTAGCTGGGTGTCCCCAGGCCCAGCACCCACCTCCCCTGCTCTCTCATGCATGTGCCAAGCACCCGGGAAGGCCTCTTCCAAGTGTTTCATCACGCCTCGGGGTGGGGGTGCTTCTATTTATGTTTCGACACTTTGCTTCCACCTGGCATTTTATTCGCCAGCTAATAGGTGAAGTAACACCCTGATGCTGGCAGCACTCAAGGAGGGGTGCTGCACCCCAGTCTGTAAAGTGCTGGTGGGGGTATCACCAATCTCGCTCAGTCCTCAGTGATCCCCTGGGTGGGGGGGGGAGGGGGGCAGGGGGGAGGCCGGGGTCCTGGGTTTTAGTTGTGCTCACCAGCGCAGGAAATTCAAACTCTTCAGAGTATTTCATCATCCAGGCAGCTCAAGGTGGGGTTGGTAGAATTTGAGAAACTTTGGCAACTCCTGTGTCTCAATCCCTGAAAAGTGCCAAGAGATTCGCCTTACCCAACTCGCCTATTTTCCTACGGTATCAGGGATCGCTCTCGGTCGATCTAAAATGCCTTTGCCTTTACCACAAGAGGAATGCAAAGGTGCATAGTCCTCACCGAGAGCTGGGACTCCAGGGTCTGGCACTTCCGCTCTTCATGACCATTTGGCCATGTTGCCCAGTTGGGTGAGTTTGCTGTTGAGTTCAAACACTCATGAACAGCAAGCCACCGACAGGTGTCCTAGGCAACAGTGTATTCAATGGACAGCCCGGGAATGATTCTGGGTACATGCCTTCTGTCTGGGGGAAGGGGGACAAGCTCACTATAACGCACATACACCCCACCAGAGACAACACAATGGGGGGATGGAAGCAGGAGGTCTGGTGGGGATGGTTCTATGAAAGAAAACCACCCAGCGAGAAAGGGAAGAGAACACCCAGGTGCCTCATGGGCGTGGGGCCAGCCTTGGGGATTGTTCAATGATAAAGAAATGGAATTCTGGAGGTGGGGTTCTCTTGGGTACTTAGCTGATCGTCTTATATGGTGATGACTTACGATCAGGTCTTATGTTGTCACTGGACTGAAAGCTGTTGAAGCCCAGGGATCAGGGTTTACGTATAACTTCCCTCCTCTGTACCACCTCACGCAGACCCCTTGGGTACAGAGTGTTCGGTCAACGCAAGGCCGGAAAGGGGGCTAGGCTGTATTTATATGATGCGACGTCAGGTTCAAAACCCCTTCACAGCGAGTCAGCCCTGCTCGTGCCTGAGTGGATTTCAGGCATGTGACCCCCTCCCCTGCCTTAGCGGGCGTCCATGTTCGTGTAGAACAGTGTCAGACCGTGATGAGCTGTCCCCTAGCGGGGAGGCGGGATTTCCACCTGCAGACCAGAGCGGCCTCTGGAGCGGCAGTGGGTTTACTGAGACATCGTAATGTTCAGACAATGCCAGCCGTGGAGAGGCGTGTCCCTGTGGATCCAGACCAGGGAAGTCTCCCGGGGCCAGGCCAGGACAAGGGCAGAAGCTAAAGCACGGGGCTTGCACACGCGTGCTGGTGTGCCCCCAGCTCAGTTCTTGTCGGGGCCCATGTGGGAGGCCCCCGGCCCAGTTCCTGCCCTGCGCAGCCCTGTGCCCACCTGTGGAGTGAAACTATATGGAAAACGAATGCTGTCAACTATGGAGACTGCTCTGGGCCCTCCCCCTTCTCTCTGTCTCTCTCTCTCTGTGTCAAAAAAACAATAAAAATTAAAAAAAAGAAAAGAAAAGAAAAAGCACTCGCTGGAAAAGCACGGAGTGCCGTGGGAGTGTGAACAGGCAGGGAGCAGGGTGAGGGGCAGTGAGGACTGGACCCTAAAGAACCAGGAGGCTCGGCTGGACATGGAACGTGGGCAGACGGGAGGAATGGCAAGGAGTGTTTCAAGCGTGAAGTTCCAGGGACAGACAGAGCCAGGGCAGGAAGGAGTGAGTGAAAAAGACGGGAGTGAGGTGAGGAGTAAAGGGTGGGGAGGCCAGGACGAGGGCATGCAGAACCTTCGGGGCCGTGGTAAGGGTTCTGGACCTCGTCTGAAGCGGTCTAAGCAAGAGATGCTTCTGAATTCGGGTGTGGGTCGTGTAGACTTAGCCTGTGGCAGCTTGGTGAGTTGCTTAGAAGGGGGCTGTCCTCACCAGAAGGTTTTCTGTCGGTTGTTCCCAGCTCTGCCCCCTTGGGATGGCACTCCGTGCTGCCCCAGGGCTTGCGGGGGAGGCCAGGGCTCTCCCCGACTGCAGCCCTCCACTCGCCAATTGCCAGTGGTCCATGCGTGTGTCCTGCCCCACTCCCCAGTGACCTCAGCACGTTCCCCTAAGGAACCTGTGCCTCCTTTTCCCTCTGCCTAAAGCCCTCCGCTGCTGTCTCTAAGCGAACCCCTTATTTTTACGTTAAGAGCCAGGGCCCCTCGGAGCCTGCTTGCCCTCTTACCCGCCGGGCAGCCTGAGTGTCTTCAGTAGAGACCGAGGGTAGCACAGCGCCTCCGGCTGCCGGGAGGTTTCCTAAGCTGCTGGCCGGGCTCATGGCTGGGTCTGTGACCTCCGTCGGTTATCGTCACAGCGCAAGAAGCCCTTTCCCACCCAATCCTCCCTCCTCATCAGCCTCCTTTCCGTCCTTCCTCCCAACTCGCCTCCCCAGCCATACTGGCGTCCTCCCCACGGCCCAAGCACCCCCGTTCTTTCTTCTCCACATTGGCTCACGCCGGGCCCTCTGCCTGCAATGCGCTTCCTTCCCTGAGCGCCCCGAGGCCTGCCCTCAAGTCTTGCTTACTCTGGGGACCCGTCCCCACCTCGTAGACATCATGCTCTTGCCAGCGGGACTTATGGCAGACTGAACTTGACCTTGTCCCATCCGCCCAGCACGTGGGGGCATTGCTTCGTGACAGTTCACACGCGTGTGTCTTCCTGCAGGTCCCTGTCCCCTCACAGGGGTTTCCTGTGGGCCAGGACACGTTTCGGTCACCTGTCACTCTGAGTACTCGTCAAACATGGTACGGTGCTCAGAGCTAGTTGGGGGAATGAATGAAGTGGCCTGAAGGTTTAGCTGCTTAAGGGGAAGGCTGTGTCTAACTCATCTTTGTTTCCCCAATGTTCCAGCAGGAGGTCACTAACTTCTTCTCGCCCTTCACTGAAAGACAGGCAAGGCAGGTGTAGGTAGGGACATGAAGCAGGGGAAGGTGTGAAGGGCCAAGGAGCCGAAGACTGTGGACAGTGGGATCAGGGGCCAAGAGCTGATGGCAGACCTCTGAGGGGAGGACCCGGGGCTGGAGAGCTGGGGGCGTCCCCGGAGGCCTCGCCTCTTTTCTGGGCTGGACCCTTTGCCAGTCATGTGGGAGGGAGGAGACCGCCCTGCCTCAGCCTGAAGGGGAGTTTTCACACATCAAAATGACTTGAGGAATCTTTCATGGGCTTATCTGTTAACAATACAAATGAAATTATATTAAAAATACAACCATGTGTGGGTTGCAAGATGAGTTAATGATTTCTCAGGTGTGTGCCCCTTTAATTGAGGCAGGTAATGACTGTGGTAATGATACCGTGGGTCTGTTTATGGTCTCTTTCTTCTGAGGAGCTCAAAGGACTTTCTCTTCCTATCTCATCTCTCTCCCTGGCTTCCCAGGGAAGTGAGTCTGATGATCCCCATTTCTCAGGTGTCTGTGTGCTATGACTCAGGCAGTGGCTCTTGTGCTCACCTCTTGGTCCCCCCTGGCCTGGGTGAGGCCCACATCCCTTTCCCCTCCCTGAGCTCTGGGCCTGGGGTGCCCCATTTCCTGGACAAAGAAGAAGGCCTGGCTCACTCTGAAGGGTGCTCTGAATTGCAGGACCCGGGAAAGCCATGGCGCCATAGGAAGCAGAGGGACAGGGGCAGGTGATGAAGGAGGAGGAAGAGGAGGAAAGGCCTGCAGAGAACACGGTACACTAGACTCCCAAGATCCTGAGAGCAGCGACCCTGTCCTGTGTACCTTTCTAGCTTCTGGACCAAGCGCATTGCCTGGCATGTTGCATGCCACGCGGAAATACCCATGGCACCATTCAAAAGCCAGCTCAAGCCTCACCTCTTCCCAGAAGCTTTCCTGGGTTCCTCTCTGAGTCCCGACCACACTGCTGCGGGACTCTCAAAGCCCTTGGAGCCTCTGTGTATGCTTCTAAGGCAGCTTTGTGTTAGCGTTCACTGGCCCTGTGTCAGCTACCCCCATGCGGGGCTCGGCTCCTAGACCAGCCATGGGTCAGGCTCATCCTGTATCCTTGGGGGCTCTTAGCACAGGGTTCTCACACAGTGGGATGAGCATAGGGGTAGACGAGGCGGGCTCTGCCTCTACCAGCGGGATGGCTCGGGAAGTCCCTGGACCCCTTGGAGCTTCCCCTGCCTCATCACAAAGTGGAGCCGAGAAAGCCGTGGTGTTGGGTTGGGGCAAGGTTAACCACAATGACACTGCTTGGCACCTAGTAGGTCTCGCTCAGGATTCATGTCCTGTGACTCATCTTAAGAGTTGGTGGTTCCCAGCCCTGGCTCCTCATCAGAACCGCTCTTCTGAGGAGGAGACCTTCCTGGAACCTCCCGGGAAATTTGGGGCCCATGGGCCTGGGCTGGGACCATGGCACCCGCCTTTTAATACAGCTCCCCGATCCTTCTAATGCTGAGGGTCTTAACTGCTGTCCAATGAAACGACATAGGATTGAATATAAAATAGTACAAAAGACACCCAGTTCTCTGACCTCTAGGGTTGTTTAAAAGGAGCAGTAGAATCTAGTGACTAGAATGGTCAGTATCTTCTTGACAGGACCGTTGGTGACAGATTGCCTTTGGCCTTGAGCAATCCTGGCAATGGTGGGAGAGGGATGCCCGTGACCCTCGGGCACTCCTACATGTTTCTTCATGGCCAGGGAGGCAGGTGAGGGCACTGGTGAGGCGGCCCCAGCTGGACAGCCCTGGAGGGGTGCCCTTTCATGGCATGGGGTGGTGGGCCCCCAAATCTGTCCCTGGCCAAGTCAGACAAGACACGGTTCTTCTGCAGAAACTTGGAAGCTTGGGCTGAACGATTTTACAGGGTTTGCGTCCACGTTTCTAGACTCCAAGTCCAGTGCTCTTTCTCTGACATTGATGAGATCGAGGGTTATGGACCCTGGGAGCTCAGCCACTGATTTGGGGCAGAGGGCCCGCTGGGTGCTCAGGGAGGCCAGTGGAAGGGGACAGGCTCAGAGAAAGCTCGTGGAGGGGTGGCCTGGGAGGCAGGCTCTTTAGGTGAGCAGGGAGAAAGCGGTTGTCCCCACTTCCTCATCTCCCACTCATTTCCCCACCTCCACCCACTGCTAGCTGGCTTCTCCCACAGCATGGAGCCGCTCTCATCGAGGCTGTCGGGACCTGCTTGTGGCAAATCCAATGCATGCATCACAGTCTTCCTTTTAACTAATGTGGGGGTCACGTTTGACACCGAGCTCACTTTTCTTTTGACTCCTGGTTCTCCCCCTGCCTTCCCTACTGTCTCTTCTCAATTTCCCTTGTGATCTCATCTTTCTTTTTTACCTATCTATCCAAAAATCCATCCATCCATCCATCCATCCATCCATCCATCCATCATTCTATCATCTATCTATCATCTCTCTCTCTATCATCTATCTATCTATCTATTTATCTATCTATCTATCTATCTATCTGTCTGTCTGTCTGTCTATCTGTCAATCATCTATCTATCATCTATCTATATTATCTATCTAACTATTGTCTGTCTACCTACCTACCTGCCTACCTATCTGCGTATCTATCATCTTTGAAATTAAGGAGAGTTTAATGAAGATACTGTTTACAGAAATATGGAAGGATGAAAACTATCCAACAGGAAATAGTGTATCACTCAAGGATGAATAATCTCCGGGAGCCACTATCAGCTCTAGGCTTCAAAGTCAAGTGGTGATTGAAACCCAGAAAATATAGCTAGAAGAGGGGACTTCCTATTAGCGGTTTCAACAAGGCACTAGCCAGCCTGGAGCATAAATACCCCTGACTCTTCCCACCTGGATGACTTGACAAAGCACAGCCTCCCTGCCCCTTACGCTGAGTTATTGACCTGCTCTACTATCTGAGCCCCTCGCTTCCTTCCTCTACGTTCTCACCCTGAGGACTCTGTTCCAATGCCTGACACCCCCAAATGAGCTCAGGCCCAGACTTCTCTCCTGACCACCCGAACACCCAACGATCTACTTCGTGGATGCCTCTGGCTGTCCCCAAATGCAGTGTCTCCCATGGAGCTCACGGCCTTCCCCTAAACTGTTGCTCTTATACTCGTGTGTTTCCTGTCTGTGTGAATGGCGCTCCTGACCCCTCCCCGCCTTTTCTCTCCACATCCCTCCCTGGATTAGGACAATTGCTTCCTAATAAACCTCCCTGTTCCCATCTCACATCTTTGCAGCAGGAGTGCTCGTCATTTCTTAAGGCCCATTCTCTCTTCTTTCTTAGTGAAAGAATCCCAACGTTTAGTTAGGTGCACAGCCAATGCTCTAAAAGACAACACTGCTCAGCCTCTCTTGCAGCTAATGACCACGTGCCTGAGTTCTGACCCAGAAGATACAAGCAGAAGCACACGTGAAAGTGTTGGGAAATTTCCTTCAAGTGGAGAGGGTGTACTCTCCTTTCTCCTGCTCTGTCCTGCTGCTTAGAACATGGATATAGTGGCTGAAGTTCTCACAGTCACCTTGGGCCATTTAGAGAATGGCCTTGCACACCTGCAGGAATGCCGTTCACCACGTGAGGCCATAAGCCACTATTTCTGGAGCCCCGCAATAATGAAACATAGACACCACACAGACACAGGAAGTCCAGGATCACTTCACAGAGATGATGCTCTGAAGGGTAAGCCGTGCTGCCCACCAGTCGAGAATGGAAGGAAGAGCGGCTCAGGCAAAGGGATCAGCATATGCAAAGGCCCAGAGGCACACGTGATTCCAGGGAGAGGGGTGGGTGGGAGACAGGGTGCTGGAGAGCAGGCCTGGGCTGAATCAGACAGGACCCTTCATGGAGGCTGGACTCCACCTGACTGGGCTTGGGAGCCTGGAGATGGTTAGGAGGAGGTTGACCGTGCATTTCAGCATCAGAGGGAATCCAGCTGATAAGCATGGGGCTCAGGAGCCAGGCCACCTGGGTGACAGCAGTGCCGCTGACCAGTTGCGGACCCCAGGCAGGTTACTGAGTGTTCTTCTGGGCAGAAGGATGATGATAGTAGTGCCTACCGATAGGGTCGCCAGGAAGGTTAATTCGATTCAACACCTACAGCATGATTTGGACAGTGCCTGGCGTGTGGATGGCTCTTCCTTCGTACACTGGCTGTGCATCAGCTCGGCCCTGGTTTGCATACCTGTTCGCCCACGGGGTGGCTGAAACAATGATTTCATCAGCCCTTTCCGCTTGGCGTGGTGGAGAGTGAGGTCAGGGTAGGAAATCCATCGTCACAAACTGGAACTGGGAACTGAGAGGTGCAGAGAGTCTTCTGGAAATGCAAGGAGAACTTGCCAGGAGGCCTGGCCCTCACCGGGGCACCAGCTGAGGCCTCCTGGGTTTGTGACGCACGTGGGGAAAGGAACTGAAAAGGGGACCTGAAAGATGTGTTTTCTCAGAAACAGGCAAAGGAGGCAGCCGGGGGGCAGGGTTCAAGGCTGCGGGATCACTGCCGATTGGGGCTGAGAGGCCCTGGCAGGTTATCGGGCTGGCAGATGCCAAAATGGCAACCACGGGGCTGGCCTCGACTTGAAGACCTGCTTTGTTGAACTTTACAGTGGTTGATAAGCTTAAATAATGCAAATAGTTACCACCTGTTAAAAAATAATTAAAAGTTATTTTTAAATGATAGCTGACTTACAATATCATATTAGTTTCAGGTGTACAACATTGCAATTAGACACGTATATACCTTATGACGTGATCACTGTGGGAAGGCTAGTACCCAGCTGACACCATAGTTATTACAGTATTAGTTACCATCTATTTTTATTTATGGATTGATTTTATTGTTTGAGAGAAGGTGTGTGTATATGTGGAGAGAGAGAGAGAGAGAGGGAGAGAGAGAGAGAGAGAGAGAGAAGGGGGAGGGCCCAGAGCAGTCTCCATAGTTGTACATCATGAGTTGTGACATGGTTTCATTCCACACAGGTGGATGTGGGGCTGCGTGGGGCGGGAACTAAACCAGGGGCCTCCTGCCTGGGAGGTGAGAAGCTTCATTAGCTGAACCATCCTGACAGTTACCAGTTACACCACAGTTCAGCATTTGGGTTGGCAGAAGCCGAGGTCAGGAATTGAACTCTGGACCTTGTGATTGCAAGTCAAATGCTCAACCACTGAGCTACCCAGCATACCCAGCTACCAACTGTTTTTAATTCAAGATGTTTTACAAAAAAAAAAATCCATTTTGACTCCCTTCACCCATTTTGCCCAGTCCTCGCCCCCAGTGTCTGGCAACCACCAATCTGTTCTTCATCTATGAGCTTGTTTTTCTTTTTTTGTTTGTTTTTAGATTATACAATAAGTAAGATCATGTGGTATTTATCTCTCTTTGTCTGACTTACTTCACTTAGCATAATGCACTCAAGGTCCATCCATGTGGTGGCAAATGGCATGTTAAGTTTCGGATGAAAATCATAATATCTGGAAATGGTAGCTGTCATTCCCATGGGGCAATTGTCAGCGGGAATTGAAAGGTAGAGGCCCCCACATTATGTTTCCTTAGCTCGTTTTCATTCCCTGCCCCCATGTCAGTAGGCATTTTCAGGTGAATTACCAAGTGCAGTCCAATATTCCCATTTTGCAGATGGGGAAACTGAGACCCAGAGTGGGGAGGTGACTGATTAGATTTTATGAAAGTGATTGATCAAGCTCAAATGGGACCCCAGGTCTCCTAACACACGTTTCACACCTCTGGTTTCCTTCTTTTGCCTCAGTACCTTTGTGGGAAGAACAGAGGAGAAAGGCATCATGGTCTACTTGCATTTTTAATCGATCATAATTTTCATAATAGCAGCCATCTGTTAAAAGTCTACAAGGGGAAGCCGGGAGGGCTCAGTGGGTTAAGCACTCACTTTGCAGCCCTGGGGACTGAGGATCAAATCTCGGCCCCAGCCTGTGCAGACCCATATGCTGAACTGGGGAGTGCTTCCCATGTGAGAGGCCCCCAGTACAGTTCTCGCCTCCTGGTTCCGCCCCTGGCTTGAGGGGGCGTGGATCCCACGTGGGAGCCCCCCGGCCTGGTTCTTACCCTGCTCAGCCCCCACTCACCTGTGTGGAATGAAACCATGTCAAAAACTGATGACGTACAACTATGGAGACTGCTCTGGGCCCTCTCCCGTCTCTCTGTCTCTGTCTCTGTCTGTCTCTGTCAAAAACAATAAAATAGGCCTTTAAAAAAATCTACAAAGTGTCAGGGGTTTCACACACATTTCATCCTCATAACAACCTTGGCAAGTCTTATCCCATTTTTTCAGATGAGGAAACTGAGGCTCAGAAAGCTTAAAAAACAGAACAAAACAAACAAACAAAAACGTGCCTGGAGTTGAGTGCATGGCAGGGGAGGGTCCAAGTTGTTGCGTGTCCCATGAGCTGTATAAGAGAGGGGTGACTTGGTTTCCCCTCTGGGACTGCCCACTCCTTCCCTCTCCGGCATTGCTCATCATGGGAGGCAGGCACCCCTAGAGGAGCTCAGGAAAGCAGAAGGGTTTGTGAATAGAAAAGTCCTGCTCATCTTGAAGACACTCCCAACTCACACTGGGTTAATAGCCTGGATTGAGGGCTTCCCAGCACCATGAGCTGAACTTGAACGTGGCAGTTGTCACTTGGGATGGAAGCTTCCTTTAGTTTGTTTCCCTCTGTAGATCGTCTGCTTCCTGAGACCAACGGCCCTGTCCCATTTACATCTGTCTGTCCGTAGTGCAGTGCTTGACTCAGAACGGA
Source organism: Craseonycteris thonglongyai (assembly GCA_004027555.1). Classification (NCBI taxonomy): domain Eukaryota; kingdom Metazoa; phylum Chordata; class Mammalia; order Chiroptera; family Craseonycteridae; genus Craseonycteris; species Craseonycteris thonglongyai. Next base: position 10,667 of record PVKE010039310.1, read on the forward strand.
CACAGTGACTACGAGCATGTGTCGTTAGGATGAATAAACGGATGTATGATGAGGAACCCATTTCTTTTCTCTGGGCTTAGACGACTGGGATTTGAATCTTGGCTCCACATTTACAAACTGAGTGACTTGGACAAATCACTTACCCCTCTGGGCCTCATTTGTAGTTCCTACACCTGTAAAATGGAGATGGTAATCATGCTTATCTCATTGTTTATTGTTAACTGACATATCAACCATAAAGTACTTAGCACACTATCTCATGCTGTGCTATCTGATACAGTAGCCACTTGTCACATGTGGTGATTGAAATGAACTCAAATGGAAAATTCAGTTCATCAACTGCATTAGCCACATGCCCAGTGCACAGGAGGTTAGTGGCTACGAAATCGGACAGCACACATATAAAATGTTTCCATTGTTGCAGAAAGTTATATCGACCAGAGCTGGTCGAGAACATAGTCAGTTAGTGTCGTTCTTTGGGTTACTGCTGCTGCCTCTTGGTTCAAGGTGAGAACTGAAGGAGGAGACCTGCCTTCATGGGAGGAGAAACTGAGAATATAGGCTGCGTGCTCCTTCTTCCTGGAACGCCCCCCACACTCCCACCATCACCTGGTGACAGTCTCCTTGTGCCCACGCTTGGGCATCAGGCTTTAAGATGCCCCCACCTGGGCTAGCTCCCCGTGAGGGTCCTCCGCTCTTCCATTCGCTGAGGCTCTGCTCAGGGCCAGGACTGGGTTTTATTATGTTTGTGTCCCCGATGCCTGGCGTTTGCTGAGCTCTCAAAGCAAGTTAGTTGGGGAATGAAGAAGCTGTGTCTGAAGGTTTCCAAGGATCGAAGACAGCGCTTTGGCTCAGCTGTGTGGCCGCATCCAAGGGTCTCTAATACCTGATGGCTTGAAGTGGGGAGGAGGCACTGGCTTGGAAGCAGGCTGGGTAGGTGGCCCGGAGGCATGAGCAAGGGACATACGGGCAGGATGAGTGGCCTCCTTGGATGATGGTGCTACCAGGGAAGCAGCTGGAAGCTCAAGGTGAGTGGCAAAAGGAAGATGAATGGATGTCACCAGGTGAAGGGGAGAACTCTGATGCAGGGAGATACCCCAAGGCCTTCTTGACTCCGAAAGTGGTGGCTGAGGGATCAGTATGGCCCTGGGGTGGGTGGACAAGCCATAGGCCTCACATGGCTTCTGTGAGGGTGTCCCCATTTGTCTTCGTTTTTGTCCTGCACTGATGGGGCCTGAGGAAATGAAAGCTAACCAGAATCAGATGTCGGTAGTCTGTAACCTTAGAGACTCCCCCGCCCCCCCCCACATTTTTTGGGGTGTGGGGCTTCTCTCATCACTGGTGATCATTTCTTGTATGGCCATGTGTTCTTTGCCAAGTCTGTACTGTTTCAAGGAGAAGTGAGCCTGGACTTCTGAGGTAAGCTGTTAGATGGAACTCTAGCTAATCAGCCTCAATCTCCTTTCATCAACCAATAGATCTGGAGGCCCATGTAGAAGGACAGATGTGTCTTCTGCTCCCTGGAGTCAATCGAAGCCACCAATACCGGGAGGTCTGCTTCCTTCCTCTCAAATCTCCCCCTGGCCCTCCCTGACTTAACAACCCCTCAGTGACTCTCCTGGTCCACTCCCCTTAGACCTCAGGGTTAATCCCAGCTCTACACCAGGATCCGCGTGGCCCGGTGACGTCCGGCACCGCTGTCTGTCCACCGGCAGCTCCCACCCTCCCCTTCTCGCTCTCCTCCCACCACCCCGGCTCTGCATGGGCTCTTTCCACTTCCTGGTTCACTCCGCCTCTACCTTGTCATCTGGCCAGCGTCTGCTCCTGTGTGAGGCCTCCGCTGAGGTGTCACTTCTCTAAACCTGCCCCCACCTGCATTCCGGGGCTCCAGCAGTGAGCTGGCCCATACCTGCCACCTGCTAGCTGCCACCTGCCTTCTATCTTGCAACGACCAGCTGAGGCCCCAACCGCTGTCTAGACTGTAAGCTCTGAGCAGGCAGACCCATCAAGGACTGTTCTTATAAATGACTGTCTAGTCAGTGGGCAGCCTGAGGCAGAGAGGGCGCTTGGTCATACTCATTGAATGAGTTCAAAAAACTGAATTAATAAATATCACCATCAAGTTCATAGGCCAGCCTCTGATGGCTGCTTCTGACCGTCTTGATAATGTCTCTTCTAAGGTGAATGTTGAAATGACTTACTCATCACAAGAGTTTACTCATTTACTTTCCCAAAAGGGTGAAGTCAGTGGCTTTGTGTTCTCTTGCTTTTACAGCACGGAGGTTGAGTATGAAATTTAGAGCCAGAAGGCCCAGATTCGAATTCCAGCTCCGCCACCCAAAAGCGGTGTGACTGACTATTTCTGTGCCTCAGCTCTCTCACCTGTGAGATGGAGACACTAATGATACTTATCTAGCAAGTTTGTTGCGAGGATTAAATCAGTTTATATTTGTAAAGAGCTTGGAACAACCCCTAACACATAGATGTGCTATACAAAGTTGGTTAAATAAAATAACTAAAGAATAAATGTCATAAGCAATATGGAAATCTCTTAGATGACAACCCCCTTCTGGACTAAAGCTTTGGCGTGGTTCCAGCACAAGGCAACTTAGTGAAAGAGGTCGTTTATATTTAGGGTGTGACATTCCTCTGTTCCTATCCTTTTCTCTTCCTTAGTGGTATCTTGTCCCTCATGTAACTCCCAGAAGTCTCACCTTCTCTACCTTTTTCATCTAACAACTGCTTTCAAATCTGCTAAAAGACCAATTCATGGGGAAAGCCGGGACGGCTCAGCGGGTTGAGCGCTCGCTTTGAGGCCATGAGGACCGAGGATCGAATCCCGGCTCCGGCCCAGGCAGGACCCACGTGCTGAACTGGGGAGTTCCCACAGTTTGGTTCTCTAACTGTCTCTGTCTCTGTATCTCTCTCTATCTGTCAAAAAGTAAAATAGAAATAACTATGCACTGAAGACAAAAAGATAATTTCTCTCTATAAATGTGAAAAGATAAAAAAAAAAAAAAAAAAAAAAAAAAAAAAAGACCAATTCATACTCTAGTGTGAATGACTGCTGGGGTTTAATGTGTCTTCTCTCCAAAATGACCATCTTAACATGAACTGTCCTAATTTCCGGGATCCTGGAGGGCAGAAAGCCCACGTCATACCCCTATTACACGTCATACACGCCAGAGTGCTGCAAACCTTGGTCAGCCTCGTGTATCCTGCCTCGCAGAATAAGCGATTAGAAGAGGGAGGGGTAAACCCATGGAGCTCAACATTGAGACTCTCAGAGATGCATTGGGAGGAGAGAGAAAAACACACCACTGGGCATTCAATAACAACAGATGAGTTTAAAATTATTAAAAAAAACAAATCAATCAGAATGTCTTTACCCACACGGCAACCCCAAGGTGATGGAGCCCTCAGAAGCCACGTGACCCGCCTGCAAAGGAAAGCTATGACTTCAGGTCACGATGGCAGCAGCCACTGAGTTCAGCAGCAAGCTGAGTGCGGGACCTGTGTCAGGGGCCCGGCCGAGCTCATAAATGACGCCATTGTTTGAAGTTATATGCAATCCAAGAAAAAAAAAAATCAAGAAAAGAAAGAAAACCAAACCACTTAAAAAACTTGGGACAAGATCCCTTGCCAAACCTTTTCTTTTAAGAAAAGAATGCAACCCGAAGCCCGTGGTGCAAACAGGAAAGCAGTGTTGTGCCTGCTTTAAGGGTGGATGGCCCCGCGTGGGCCTCGGCTTCGGTGTGTAGACAAGGTGACCTCTGGGCGGGGGTGGCCTGCTCTGGGAGAGCTACTCTCCTGGCTGGGCCTTGGGCCTTTAGTGTCCATGTGCTTCGAGCCTGGAAGTGCCCTGTCCTGGGGCCCCTTCAGTCTGGGCACTGCTGGGGAGCCTACAACGTGCGGTCACGCCGGCCTCAGGTAGTGCTCACGCCGACGCTACCAGGTTCACACGGATGATCGGGTCCAGCTCGTGGAAAGGGCAGCTAACCGCCGAGGTTCAGAGCGGTGACGTTGGCTACCTAAGGGGATGAGGACTGGGCAGAGCCCAGGGCAGGACACAGGCCTCAGGTGCCGTGTGGCCGGGAAAACGCGGACAGGAAGAAAAGAGGAAGACATGCCTGACCTTGGGGAGGACTGAGAGCCTTGACAATGATGTCACCTGGCCGAGCGTGTCAAGGGATACCAAGCACGGGCGCTGGAACAAAAAGACCATGAGCTCACATCCCAGATCCACATCCTGCAGGCACTGTGACCTTGGGTAAGTCACTAACGGTTCCTGAGTGTCCACTTCCTCATCTGTGAAGTGGGGCTGGCAGCCTTATAAGGTTGTGGTGGGCACGAGACGAGCTGTGGCCTGTGTTCACTGCCACTCCGAGCGCCCCGCGCGCCT
>PVKE010039311.1:0-15067 GCA_004027555.1 Craseonycteris thonglongyai
TGCTCACTTTGAAGCCCGGAGGACCAGAGGACCGATCAAATCCCAGCCCGGCCCATGCGGACCCACATGCTGAACTGGGGCGTGCCCAGTTCCTGCCCTGCGCAGCCCTGTGCCCACCTGTGGAGTGAAACTATATGGAAAACTAATGTCAACTATGGAGACTGCTCTGGGCCCTCCCCATTCTCTCTGTCTCTCTCTGTCAAAAATCAATAAAATAAATCTTAAAAAAAAAAAGATAAACATCTAAAACCCTCTCTAATATCTGTTAAAGGGACAGATTTCAGATTATAAAAGAAATGCAAAGGCATCTAGATGTCCTTTCTCTGTTCTACAGATTCTGATTTTAGAACAAGTTTCTTCAGTTGCTAAGGGAGACCATAGTTCAGTGTAGTTTAAGGAATTTTGAGTACTGACTTGCTTTTCTTTATATGGAACACGATGGGTAAAAATGGTTAAAAACACCATATGGCATCAGATTTGAACTTAAATCTTAAAATTTGTCACACTGGGAAAATTTATTAAACTTTATATATATTAGCCTAATGAAGTAGGTATTCTGTTTGTTTTTGCTTTGTAAAAGCATTTAGAGTTTCTTTCAATCAAGAAACACAAAAATTAGCTCTAGTGGAAATCTTTTTAGTTTCTTAAGAGTGTAGTAAACCTTCACCCCCGTTCATAGTCTAAGAGAGCAAGGCCAGTCCTATTCCCTAACTAGGCATATGTTATGGAATAAAAAAGTGCTCCTGACATACTTTTTCATAGAGTCAATAGCTTTATTTATAATAATTTATCTCAAGAAAAAACATAGCAGAGAATTGCCTCTTCAAATTTAAGCTTACATTAAAATCTTAGAAATCTACCTCTTTATTGCCACGTCTACACCAATAAGCACCACACATAAAAACCTAACGGAATGGAATACTGGAAATTCAGTCCTTTCTTCTTCCATCTCCTCCTCTTGACCCTAGCCCAGAAGAAAAACCTGTTAAATACTGCCCTAGGTTTAGTACTAAGAAACACAATATTCAGGAAGCAACACAAATAAGGAAATTAGGAGAAAGCAGGAGTGCCTAGTTGTTGATCCAGGGCCACGCATACCTGCATTCTTCATCACTTTTGATGAGAGGATCAGAGCCTACAGTGCCCACCAGGAACTTGGGACTAAGCAAAGGCAGACGAACATGTTGCAACACCTATGAGATAAACACACTATTAACTTTTTAATGTATATGTCCATGTCTGACATGAGTACTCCTTACTGGTAATGTTGCACGTGCTCAAGTCTAACAGGCAGCCAGTATGTTTATTGGACAAAGGTACTGTGAAGAAACCAGAGGAAAGAATATATTGGACAACAGCAGAAATTATTGAAACACCAATCTTTTTCTGGGGAAAAAAAAAATCAATTATTTTTTGACTGAAAATTCAAAATTAATTTGTGCATTAAGTGGTTAAAGACGTGAGTGCTCATCTGCAAGGCATTTAAGAGTACGTAATGCATGCTTCCCTATTATATTTCAATTGTTTGGGGGGCTCTAATAGAATTATTTTATTAATTGATCTAATTAATAAATAATGAGGGAAGGCATAAATATTAAAACTAAACTGAATGTATACTAATCACCAATTCAATAATTAGAATCAGAAATTGAAAGCATACTAATATTACTTTAGAATGCTACCTTATGCTTTCAATAGGTTAGAAGCTCTTTTACAACTAGCTTATATAATTAGACTAAAAATTTAGAAGAATAGCTTATTAAATTGCTAAAGACTACAGTCATAACAACAAGAACATCAAACATTTCACTTAGTGGCAACTTATGCCCCATATTGTCCCTTTATTTTTCAAAATGTCATGGGATTGTCAAACCACAGGGAAAGGAAGCATGATAATCCCCATCCTTGCTTTCTTTTGTTCATTTTGTATCATTTAGGTTTTGACTTGTGTTATATCCCAAACCTAGAGCAAAATAGAGAGGAAACAAAGGAGCAAAAATTTCAAAAAATAAGTGCTTAAAATGCTTCTAAACACTTACCTCCTCGATTATTTGGAAATAGATGGCTTCTCTTAAAGTCTAATATAAGGGAGTGTGATAACAGTTTCTTTTTTGCAAGCCTAATACATATTACTTCATCCAGTACAAATCAGTTACTTAGAGAAGCATTTCCATCCTACCTGTGGTAACTGAGGACGTCTTTCCTGGATACTGTATTTGACCCAGGCCATCACTGCATTGAAAACCTGTTCTTCACTGCGAACATTTAGTTCATCACTAGATATTATATCAATGAGTTGATTGGCTGGAAGCAACATGAACTCTTCACTTTCCATCACCTATTCAAAGTGAGGTAAGAATAAAAGAAAAACGCTCGTGATCATACTTAATTTTCTCAAGGATTATGAAGCAAAGCTCTATTCTCCAATGGAGCTGAAATTCGAAATAGTACCAAAGAAGAAAAGCTTAAAAAGAGACCAAAGATGGGCAGAGCTTTCTTGAGGACAATGAAACTATCATGTACAATACTAGAATGGTGGACACATGTCATTACACATTGTTAAAACCCATAGAATGTGCAACACCAAGAGAGAACCCTAATATAAATTATGGACTTCGGGTGATAATATGTCACTGTAGGTTTAGTGGTTGTAACAAATGCATCCCTCTGGTGTGGGATGTTGATAGTGGGGAGGTTATGAGTATGTGGAGATAAGGAGTATATGGGAACTCTATACTTTCTGCTCAGTTTTTCTGTGAACCTAAAATTGCTCTAAAAAATAAGGTTTATTCATTAAAAAAAAAAGAAAGGAGAGTACAGAAGACAATTAAAATTTAAGAAATATAAAAAAATTTGATTCAATTAAGACAAATAACTATTTTTTAAAAAATGAAGTATCAAAATAAAAATTTATATTCAAAATAAATGACACTATAATAAATTATAACTCCAGAAAGAAGCAAAAAAAAAAATGGCTGTTGGTGGACGCCGCAGATTAAGCATCTGAGAGCTCTCTTCCCGTGGTCACCATGTCTAAGTCAGAGTCTCCCAAAGAGCTGTGGAAGCTCTTCATCAGAGGTTTGAGCTTTGGAACAACTGATGAAAGCCTGAGGAGCCATTTTGAGCAATGGGAACGCTCACAGATTGTGTGGTGATGAGAGATCCAAACACCAAGCGCTCCAGAGGCTTTGGGTTTGTCACCTATGCCACTGTGGAGGAGGTGGATGCAGCCATGAATGCAAGACCGCATAAGGTAGATGGGAGAGTTGTGGAACCAAAGAGGGCTATCTCAAGAGAAGATTCTCAAAGACCTGGTGCCCACTTAACTGTGAAAGATTTTTGTTGGTGGCATTAAAAAAGACACTGAAGAACATCACCTAAGAGATTATTTTGAACAGTATGGGAAAATTGAAGTGACTGAAATCATGACTGACCAAGGCAGTGGCAAGAAGAGAGGCTTTGCTTTTGTGACCTTTGATGATCATGATCCTGTAGACAGTTGTCATTCAGAAATACATACAAATGGCCACAACTGCGAGGTAAGGAGAGCCCTATCTAAGCAGAAGATGGCTAGTGCTTCATCCAGCCAAAGAGGTCGAAGTGGATCTGGAAACTTCGGTGGTGGTCGAGGAGGTGGTTTTGGTGGGAATGACAACTTTGATCATGGAGGAAACTTCAGTGGTCGAGGTGGTTTTGGTGGCAGTCATGGTGGTGGAGGATATGGTGGCAGTGGGGATGGCTATAATGGATTTGGTAATGATGGTGGTTATAGAGGCGGCGGCCCTGGTTACTCTGGAGGAAGCAGAGGCTATGGAAGTGGTGTACAGGGTTATGGAAACCAGGGCAGTGGCTATGGCAGGAGTGGCAGTTATGACAGCTATAACAACGGAGGAGGCGGCTTTGGTGGTGGTAGTGGAAGCAACTTTGGAGGTGGTGGAAACTACAATGATTTTGGCAATTACAATAATCAATATTCAAATTTTGGACCCATGAAAGGAGGAAATTTTGGAGGCAGAAGCTCTGGCCCCTATGGTGGTGGAGGTCAATACTTTGCCAAACCACGAAATCAAGGTGGCTATGGTGGTTCCAACAGCAGCTGTAGCTATGGCAGTGGCAGAAGGTTTTAATTACTGCCAGGAAACAAAGCTTAGCAGGAGAGGAGAACCAGAGAAATGACAGGGAAGCTACAGGTTACAACAGATTTGTGAACTCAGCCAAGAATAGTGGTGGCAGGGCCTAGCTGCTACAAAGAAGACATGTTTTAGACAATATTCATGTGTGTGGGCAAAAATGCTCGAGGACTGTATTTGTGACTAATTGTATAACAGGTTATTTTAGTTTCTGTTCTGTGGAAAATGTAAAGCATTCCAACAAAGGGTTTTAATGTAGTTTTTTCTTTCTTTCTTTTTGCACCCATGCTATTGATTGCTAAATATAATAGTCTGATCATGACACTGAATAAATGTGTCTTTTAAAAAAAATAAAAAATAAAAATCAAGAAACGCTTTCAGAGAAAGATTAGTTGCTGAAAGGGCTGTGTCTAGGGCAAAAACACCAAGGAGCCAATAAAAAAAAGAATAAGGGTGTCAGCAATTTTATAAGTAAAAATGAATATAATGAGGAAAGAGTCAGACCCAGGAAAATCTCTGACGACCAAACCACTCTGATTATCTATCAATCAATCAATCAATCAATCATCTACCTGCCTATATAATCTATGAGAAACTACAAACACACCAATAATTTACCTTTACCCAAAGCTAGGAAACTGTCAGAACGGAGATGAAATGCAGAGGAGCGAAATGAAGAGGAGAGAAAGCAGAGGAGGGAAATGCAGAGGGAAATGGAGATGAGAGGAGGGTGCAATGCAGAATAGGGAAACAATCACTGCTACACTCCATGTGGTCTATTTTTCTCATGCAGAAGATTGTGCCATATGTGATGTCCATGAGTGCTGGTAGAATACGGTGAAGAGCTCAATGCTTATCTTGATCTCTAATGCAGGTGATGTATTTTCTTGGCTTGGGATTATTTTCATGCTCATCAAAACATCAGAGTATTTACCATTTGAGATAAGCCATAACAATTTGAATATTTGGTTAAGAATGTTTTTGACAAGTATATTAGAAAAAAAAAATTAGGATCTCAAAATAAAACATTTTAGGGCCATAAGGTCAGCTATACTATAGTAGAAAATAAATTACTAATGAGAACTTCTATTTTTTTTTTTTTTTATATTTAGAGAGTAATTATTTTATCTTCAGTGCATATTTATTTTTATTTTACTTTTGACAGAGAGAGAGAGAGAGACAGAGACAGAGACAGCTAGAGAACCGAACTGTGGGAACTCCCCAGTTCAGCATGTGGGTCCGCCTGGGCAGGAGCCGGGATTCGATCCTCAGTCCTCGGGGCCTCAAAGCGAGCGCTCAACCCGCCGAGCCGTCCCGGCTTTCCCAGAGAGAACTTCTATTTTATGGCACAAGTTTTCAAATCATCTGAGTGAGAGACCTTCTAGGATTCAGGAAATGAAAATAATCCCTTCTTTTGCATTTCATGGCCCTGTGTACTTAGTTTTCCTCTTCTCTAGTTATTAAATATTCCCAGTTTCCTTTCGTAGTTGCTCTTTAGCTAACCATCTTTTAATACTGGAAAAATTTTAGGGCTCTTTTCTTCTCTCCCCCCACTAGGTGATCTTATTGGCATTGATTTTTTACTTTGTTTATGTTGCCTTTTTGTTATTATAAAGTTTAAAATTTTTATGCATTCAAACTTATGAGGCTTGGGGAAGCTAGGACAGCTCAGTGGGCTAAGCGTTTCCTTTGCAGCCCCAGGGACCAACAATTGAATCCCGGCCCCGACCTGTGTGGACCCATATGCTGAACCGAGGTGTGCTTCCCATGCGGGAGGCCCCCGGTTCAGTTCTTGCCCCCCCAGTTCAGCCCCTGGCTCAAGGGAGTGTGCCTCCCATGTAGGAGGCTCCTGCCCACCTGTGAGGAATGAAACCATGTCAAAAACTGATTACGTACAACTATGGAGACTGCTCTGGGCCCTCCCCCTTCTCTCTCTCTCTCACTCTGTCAAAAACAATAAAATAAAACAAAATTTATCAGGCTTTTCTTTTATGGCTTCTGGGTTATATCCTGACTTAAAAGTAAAAAGGACTGAGCTATAGTTTAATTACTATGACTTAATTACTATGTTGATGACTCCTAAATTTTAATCCCAGCCTAACTTCTTTTCTAAGACACAGATTCTCATAAGCAGTAGACTGCTAAATATCTCTATTTATATATCTCATAGATATCTCAAACTAAATATATATATATTTAGAAATGAAACCCATGGTCTGACCTCCTCAAACAGTTGCCCTCTTTAGTACAGCTGTAGTACAAATTCCCAGAAATAGGATTGCTGAGTCACAAATAAGTGTGTAATTTTGATACTTCCAAGTTTCTTTTCAAAGGGGTTATTTCAATTTACACTCACACTAGTAATGTAGCTATTTTTTCCCCATAGTCTTGTCAACAGGGCGTGCAATAAAACTTCTGAATATTTATAATCTGGTAGATAATAAATAGTATTTTTGTGTAGTTTTAATTCATGTTTTAATTATTATGAAGAAGCTTGAGTAGGTTTTCATATGTTTAAGAGTAATCTGAATTTTTTGTTTACTGTTCATTTTTCTATTAGATCTTTGGTCTAAGTTACTGGCCAATAGAATCTCTTGATATGTTAAGGAGATTATTGCCTATGATATGAATTGCAAATATTTTCCCCCAGTATATCTTTGACTTTTATCTTGTTATTGCTGTTTTGTATTACCATGCAGGATTTTTTTTTCTCTCTCATCAAATCTATCAACATTTTCTTCTATGCTTTCTGGGTTAATTAGGCCTTCTTCACTTCAAGATTAGAAAAGAATTGCTCCATGTCACCTAATATTTTCATGGTTTCATTTTGTATTTTTAAGTCTTTGAACCACTGGCAGTTTATACTGGTGAACAGAAAAGTAATATTTAAGTGTAAAATGCTGAACCGAGGTGTGCTTCCCATGTGGGAGGCCCCCGGTTCAGTTCTTGCCCCCCTCATGTCTTTCCTTTGCTTAAAATATTTTAATGGGTTTCTATTGCACTTAATTTCAAATTTTTAACATGGTCTATTAACTCCAATGTGATCTGGCTCTATTCTTTCTGTAAAATTATGATGTAACATCCTCCCTTTTACTCTCTGGGTTTCACTGGGTTTCCTTCTGTTCCTCAAACTTGTTATGCTTCTTCATGTCTCATAAGCTATTCTAGAATCAAAATTGTATCTCTCCTGATACACTGCTAAATAATCCATGGCTTCTTCTTTGTAGCACCTATTAGTGTAATTAATAAGTTGTGTAATTATGCATTCAATGATTATCTTCCCTGCTAGATTATAAACTCCACGAAAACAGACACTCTAGATGTCTTGTTCACTACTGTAGCTTTTTTCCTCAAACACAGTGGCTAAAACATAGTAGCATTATAAATGTTTAGTAAATGAATAAATGAAAAAATAGCATGCTTAATGAAAAATTCTTTTGATAACATTTAATTTCATTTTTTCTGATTATAAGTTCACCAAATAACCTCTACCTGTAATTTAGTCTGCTGAATAATCCATATACGAGTAATCAGAAAGGACATGCTTCATGTAAATGACTGATACTAGGTATCCTATTTCCTTATGAATTAAACTGTATGCTGGCTTACAAATTAGTCTTTCATGAATACAGGTAGTAGCAATCAATCCTTAAACTTTATTTTGCTGATAAGCACAAAATTGGCCTCTAAAATAAAAACCGGGCTTAGAATATATAACCATTTCTTTCTTTGATATTATCAGTTAGAATCAGCAGTAAGTACCCAAGCAGCTGTGTTAGTTAGCAAAATGTGAACTCATATTGCTCTCCTGACAAATACGTTATGAATACATTCAAACTACCGAGTACAACTCACCTCTTGAAAGTTATGTTGAGTGAACTTGTCTGCTATCCTTAGCAACTCACGACATGAATGTGTATCAGCAAAAGCCCTAATGCCCAGGCAGTTAGAAGGATCTAATTGTCGCTTTAAGAATTCACAGCAAGCCTCCTGTATTTCTGCCAGTTGGAGGAGGCAAGCAGCTGGCAGAAGGGTCTGAACATTGCCCTCTTCCACAGTTATCTGGGAGGTATATGCAAAGTCAATCAGTAGTTCCATTGCCCGCTCATCTATGTCTCGGATCACTACTTCTGTCTGACGGCTCTCTGCCAATTCTCCTGTAAACATAGCTCGGAAGTAGGGACTACAAGCTGACAAAATGACTCGGTGGGCATATATCTTCTTAGCACCCACAACTAGCACCACATCGCACAGCTCACGGTGCTTTCTCAGGAGGTTAATCACTTCCAGGGTTTGTCGAGGGTGCTTGTCTGAGATATATGGCATGCGAGCAGGTTGGGGAACCCCTTCTGGCAATTTGTTGGGGTCTCCAAGGGTGCAGCGGCTTGTTACATCCATTCCAGTCTCTCCTGGCCGAATGCTGGTACACCTACAGGAATGGTGGGGGGAAAGGGAAGAGAAGATGGCAATATTATTAGAAGCTCACTCCTGCCATGAAGTGTTCTTAAGCGAATGGATAAGGAAACCTGCAGGTAAGCAAAAGAGAGAACTAGGCACCCAAAGCAATCCTCTTCTAAGAACTCTATAGTCTCTTGAGAATGAACAGTATTAATACCAAGTTAGGGCACCTTCACTATGCACTGCCATCAAGCAAAGAACAATTCTTTTTTCATCCCAGAAGTAGTCAGACTAGACTCTTTGTATCTTTTATAACTGCCTGCAATACATTAATAAAAATTTATGAAAAACATTTGTAAATTATGATCTCTATACAAAACAGACCAATGGATATTTATTTTTCTAAAACAGAAATGTTTACTTATTATCTCATTGATATTTTAAATTACTTCAAAGTTCAGCAAAAAATCTATAAAATACAGTTCAAGTTGCATGGAAATATCAAAGGGAAAATAGGCCAGGGTCAAAAAATGAACTTTATATGTAGTACTATATTTCCTTTATTCTAAGATGCATATTTTTCACAGTTTATATAGTCAAATACAATGGTTCTATAGAAGTAAAAAACAAAACTAACAAAAAGGAAAAATCACAATCACAAGTAATAAAAAGTATTGTGTCACTGGGATGCTATGGATAATTTCTGAGGGCTAGACATAATTCAGTGAATTCTTTAGTCAGTGAAAGAGAGGAAAGTTCTAAATAAAGCTTTGTGATACTCAAAAAAACGAAGGTATCAATTATACAGATAAACATGTGCTATAATGCCAGCTAGTAAAAGCTTTGCATACCTTTAATACAATATTCACATTTCTAAAAAGTTGTTATTAAATCAACTGTGTGGCTTATAAGTGAGGAAATGTATGAAATAATTATGTATCTACATTACAAAGGCATAATGTGAAAACCAAGAACATGGTTCTTCCTCCAACAGCAACCTAGTTTCCAAAGTACTTATAAGTTCAATCTGTCAATGCTTGGCCTCAGCCCACAGGTAATTGTATTATAGAGTATTCTAGAGTACAAACTGTTCATAATTCCTGATGGGTAGCAGAAACAGCTCTATTTATGCTTGACAATTGAAAGACTGAAATATAAAGCTGAGCAGTTAAAAGATAATTTTTACCACCCACAATAAACATTTAAGAAGGCTTTTAACCACAGTGCTTAATGGGGACTTATGTGTAGTAGATGCTGAAAGAATAAATCACATGGTTAACAGTGGTAAAATCAAGCTTTCAAAATAAAAACGACCTATAATTAAAGGTAAGACCAATTCAAAATTTCCTGTTATAACACTGACATTGCATGTAGAAAAAAGCATTTTCTACAAAAAAAAAAGCATTGCAAAGCATTTTTGTTGCAACCTTAATTGTGTACATTAAATGGTACTGTTGAACTCAGACATAAACAATTTTTTAATTTCACCCAAGTACTTTCTGGAAGCTAGTTCCTAATGTACCCATTCACTTTTTTCTTTTAAAAGTATATACTATAGCAAAAAAAAAAAATTGCTGCTATTACATTAGTATAGATTCTGACGTTCAATATGGGCATTTCTAGATTCTTATCAACTGTGTGGTTTGCAAAATTGGAAGGAATTCTCTTAAATGTGGTCATTCTCCAAAGTTCTGTTCTCTCTGCTTTCTATACATATTCTTGGGGAAGCTCATTTAATCTCATGGTTCCCATCACCCACATGTGACTGGCTAAAGGATTCTTATTTCCTACCTCACTAAGTTCTGAATTCACATCCATATGAATGTCCCACCATCACTCAAATTCAGTATGTCTCAATGATACATCTCAAACTGTTTCCTTGATTCATTTTTTTTTTCTACATGTGTGTCTCTCCTCTAATTTTTCCCAGATCAATAAAAGACAGTTGCCCAGGCTAAAAATCTTGGAGCCCCTTCTCTTCCATACACCTCAAATCCAATCCATAGCAAATCTTATTCTACCTCCAAAAAATAGCTAGAATCCAACTGTTTCTTTACATCTCCTTTAGCCCCACCCTAGTTCAGGCTACCCTTACCTTTTTATATATTAAAAAAACCCCATTAGTGGTCTTCTTGCTCCCATATTTGCCAATTTATATCCTCTTCTTTAAACATCTATTTATACCTTTTAATTATAAATGGCAAGATGAGGCCCCCCTGGGATGATAAACACCATTAGAAGTATTTCATTTGCAGTATTTTTTGTTTTGTTTGAAATTGACATTGAAATTGAATATCACTAGGAGGGTTTGGACTCTTAGTTCACCACAGTCTCTACCACACTGTCTTATGTAAAGTTGTTCCATTCATTTATATGAACTAAAGACATATGAAGACTTTGTTTCTTAACCTCTGTTCTAGAGGTATCAAGACTGTAACAAAGAGAATAAACTGTTCAGTATAATAAAGTAACAGTAATTTTGAACACAGATAAGTTTTAGGGGGAAAAGAGAGAATTTTAACAAAAAGGAAAGGAAAAGGAGAATTTTAAAATGTGGCAGGTTGTGGTCTAAGGAGTGAGAAAGTGATGAATGGCCCAAAAACGTTATGACTCCCTCCACTATCCCTAAACTTCCAGTAAAATTCTGAGGTATTCAATGGTAGTGGTCAATGAAGGTTAAGAAAGAGACAGTGAGTATGGAGCATTTCTAGAAAAAAGCTTGGCTATGAAAATAAGAGATAATACTATGGCTACTTAAAGAGGTAAAAGACTTGAAAATGATTATATACTAATGCTGAGAACCAGAAGAAGGGATAGGTTTAAAAATATGAGAGGGAAAGAATTAAACAATGGAGGAAGATCCTTGAAAAATGGAAGCATACAGAACCAAAATACAGAGAAATGGATCTTAGACAAAAGGAAAAAGGGCTCACTATAAGAGATCAGAGGAAGGAAGTGGGAGGGTAGATAATGTGGAAGCATACATTAATTTTGGAGTAAGGAGGCATCAGGAGCTTAGGGAAGTTCATACCTGATGGCTTCTATTTTTTTCTGTGAAGTTGGGAGTTAGGGGAGCAGGTAATTTTCTGCTAGTGAGTGGTAACAGGATCATGAGAAGAATGGGTGAGGATGTGAAATAACTGCTGTGGGGAATGAGTAAACATTGACTAAGAGTCATTGAAATATTGTTGTAAACTGATATAATATTATATATCAAATGTAGTTGAAAATGAGAAAAAAATACTGTTGGATAACACTGTTGACTCATACATAGTACCATGAATCCCCTGTTGCTGGTTTTATTCACTGGTAATCAACAGCCCAAATCTGAGAATATAAATGTCTGCATTAATCTGTAGTTGGGAAATGCCACAGACAAAATAGGGAATTAAATAATGGCTAGAAAATGGTTGAAGTGGCTGCAGAAGTGAACTGTGTAAAAACAGAAGGGACAAAGGCATGTTGATTTTGACTAGGTCAAAGAATAGATGGAATGGGTGATCAAGAGGTTATGGCCAGAAAAGAAGTTACTGGTATCAGGATTTATAATTGCAGAGATAGTTTTTCTGAGTGATAATAGGAATGAATTGTTGAAGTGAGTAAAGGTAAAGGTCACAAGAATTTAGGAAATCAAGAAAATGTAGGTTAGGGAAATGGATGGGTCATTCCCATGAATATTGACATTTCCTAAAATGATAGAGAAGAGAAGAATCAAATCAGGTGCATATAGAAAGCATGAATCATGGAACAAATCAAATATATTAAATATTCTTCAGGCTTACCAAAGGAATGGTACAATTTTTGGTACCTCTCTAAGTAAATAACATTTTTATCCATCCAAAATGTGAGTCAACTTCAAGTTTTAGAACTATTATGTCACTTCCACATTCCTCAGATCTTATACTCCAAAAGTAAGATTCTCAACTGAGGAAAGAGTCATTTCCTATAAGTGGCTAACATAATTTGAAATAAAGTACAGTAAAAAGTTTAGAACACATAATCTCTGCTTCTAAGGCACTTAGAATCAAGTTCTTTTTTAAGATTTATTTTATTGTTTTTTGACAGACAAGAGAGACAGAGAAACAGAGACAGAGAGAGCCAGAGAGAAGAGGGAGGGCCCTGAGCAGTCTGCAGTTTCATCAGTTGTACGTCATCAGTTTCTAATATGGTTTCGTTCCACACAGGTGGGTGGGGGCCACGCAGGGCAGGAACTGGGTTGGGGCCTCCCGCATGCGAAGCACACTGCAGTCCAGCACATGGCTCCATACAGGCCAGGGCCAGGATTCGAACCTTAGTCTCCAGGGCTGCAAAGTGAACACTTAACCTCCTGAACCATCCCGGCTTCCCCTGTATTTTTTTAAAGATTTATTTTTATTGTTTGAGAGGTAAGAGAGAGAGAGAGAGAGAAAGAGAGAGAGAGAGAGAGAGAGAGAGAGAGAGAGAGAAGTGGGGAGGGCCCAAAGCAGTCTCCATAGTTGTGTATCATTAGTTGTGACATAGTTTTATTCCACACAGGTGGATGTGGAGCTGTGTGGGGCAAGAACCAAACTGGGGACCTTCTGCATGGAAGGCAAGAACCTTTACCACCATCCTGGCGGTTACCAGTTGCGTCGCAGTTCAGCATATGGGTTTGCATGGGCAAAGTCTGGGATTCAATTCCCGGACCTCGAGGTTGCAAGGCAAGTGCTCAACCTGCTGAGCTATCCAAGCATCCCCTTTACACCACAATTTTTAAGCATACACTTTTGACTGACCAGAATAAATGGGAAAATCTAGATACGAGATCTGAATAGAAATTTTTTCTTTTGAAATTAAACTTAAAGAGATCACCTGACCTTTACTATGAGTGAAAATTATCAATTAAAAACTCTAGATACAGGGATGCCGGGATGGCTCTATGGGTTAAGCACTCACCTTGCAGCCCGGGGGTCCAACGATTGAATCCTGTGCAAATCCATAAACTGAACTGGGGTGTGGCCCCCAGTTTGGTTTTCGCTGGGGTGAGCCTCCCATGGGGAAGGCCCCTTGGCTCAGTTCCTGCCCTGCCTGGTTCCTACCATGCCTCGTTCCCACTCTGCCCGTTCCCCTGCCCACCTGTGTGGAATGAAACCATCATGGAAACTGATGACTTACAACTATGGAGAGTGCTCTGGGCCCTCCCCCTTCTCTCTGTCTCTGTCAAAAACAATAAAAAAGAAACCTTTATTGAAAAAAAAAAACAACCAAAAACTCTAGATACAATTAAATAAAACAAGACCCAAAAGCCTAAAGCTTCTTACTCATTTCAGAATCTTTGCTGGGTTTTTTTTTTTTTTAATCTATTTTTATTTATTTATTTATTTTTGACAGAGAGAGATGCAGAGACAGAGACAGAGAGAGAACTGAACTGGGGGAGCTCCCAGTTCAGCATATGGTTCCACACGGCCGGGGCCGGGATTCGATCCTCGGTCCCCGGGGCTGCAAAGTGAGCGCTTAGCCCACTGAGCCATCCCAGCTTCCCCCTTTGCTGGGTTTTTGTCTTAGGCCTTCCCTTAATCATCCCTGGTACTCCCTAGGCTCTGTCATGGCATAATCCTTTTCTATTCTTTTCTTGTTCACACCTTTTCTCATTAACACCTACAACTTCAAAAAGGGTACCAATGCTTCTTTTTCTTTTTTTAAAAAAAATATCCAGACCAAATGGCTCTGCTGACCCAGACCCATACTTTAATTACATGCTGGCTCTCTCTAGACATAGTACCTCTTAGTGCAAGAAAGAGAATCTATATTTGGTTTACTGAAACCTGTTCCTCTTCCCCTATTTATTTACTTATTTATTTATTATCTCATAATGGCAGTACCTAGTTTCCCAAGCTGAAATCTTTGGAGTCATGTCCTTATATATTGTTAATTTTTACTCACTTTATATTCACCAAATCCTTTTGATTTCACTATTAAATACACTCAGTTCCATCCTCTTCTCTCAATCCCCACTGCTATAATTCTACTTCAGGTCCTCATCAGCTTCCATCTAAGCTACTACAACTGCTTTCAATTAGTTTCTTTGTCATCATTTCTTCCCTCTTTCTAGCCCTTGCCTTAGTTTTCTAAATAGCCCAAAGAACAAATCCAATCTGTATAACAATGTCCATTGGCTCTTCAACACCTAAGGGTAAAGCCAAATTTTTTCCCATGGGTTGAGGCTCATTTTCTATGATTTTTTCCTTCTGTTTCCCCTTCTTCCCCCACATACTTTACTTTCTAGCTATACTCACCATTCCAAACATGCCATATACCAGGGGTGGCCAACTTTTCTGTATATAAGATCTACTTTTTATCTTAAAAGTGTGTCGAGATCGACTTGTCATAGGCGTAGTCTAAGGGGGAAGAAGGGGTGTGAAATGCATACTATGTTTATACACTGTGTTTCAGTATAAGGTGCATTCCAGCGAGGTATGGGTAGATAAGTAAAATATATGTTCAAAACTATTTTTTATTTTTTAAATCACTTATTAAGTTTTCGAGATATAGGCTCATGAAAAAAATAAATTTCCAGACCC
>PVKE010039312.1:0-15066 GCA_004027555.1 Craseonycteris thonglongyai
GGGGGGGGGGGTTGAGTAATGCAAATTAACGTAGGCTGAGCCACAAATCCCATCCCCAAATCAACTTACCTCAAGTACCTGGACTTTGCAAGAGCAGCTGAGGGTGTTCACAAGTTAAGGTTGTTACTAAAAGACTGGGAGTAAGGTTTGGGAAAGCATCCCAGAGCCTATTAGACTGCGCCTGTTGTGAGAGTCAGCCCCTCCCCGCTCCTAGCAGCACCCCAGAACTGGGGCTCTTATCTGGACTCACGACTTTTGGAAGGCTGCTGACCCCTAGTGTTTGGAGTAGAGCATTGGATGGAAGATCCAGAGATTGGGGTTAACCTTTGCAATGAGAATCACAATAGCTGTGCCACCCCTACACGCACAGTGAGGATGTGGGCATGAAACTTCTAGAAGTGCTTTAATGAATACGTGAGTTTCATTAGAAACCTTCCAAAGACCCATACACAGGCCTTCCCTGACCTTGCAGATCACCCTTTTCACCGTAAATCATCACCCAAAGTGTGTCTTTCTTCCTAGATGGACGCTGTGCTCTCTGAGGGTGGGCCTGAGAGCAGAGCCCCCAGCCCCTTGCACCCAAGCACCTCGGTGCTCGGCGAATACTTGTATAAGTAAATGAAGAGCCCAGATGCTGGTCACCTCTCTCGTCCCCTTCCCTAGCCATTACTTTCCCTTATAAATATCAAATAGATCAGCATAATTGTCATTACAAGAAAAAAAATAACCAATTGTGCTTGGAAAATGTGCATGCATCTACGTAAGAAATTATTCCAGCAACCCAAAATGCACACGTCTTGGGATATGGAATAGCCCCTACATGGTAGGGCTCTACCTGGGCAGGGCTGTTTATTATGCCCGAATCAGCCAGCACTCTTACTAGCTTTGAGCTGTGGGTGAAGCAGTTCGATGGGGCCCTTCTGTGGTCAGGGCATTTAGGGGTAACAGGACATTTCCTGTGTTCCATGCTTTGGAGTAGGAGTAGAGAAGAAAGACAAGAACATGGTAATGATAATACAGGGTGACTCAAGAAAATAAAGGATAAGACTTTTGCTTTATTTTTCTTGTAATTGACTAATTCAAGTGTAAATGTGGCAGCCGATAGTATAAAAGCGACTTTGCACAAACCTGTGAGTAGAAACTAACTGTCATTAGCTGTGGAAGGGAACTGAGGGGCAGATTGCTCAGTCTGAGGTCTGAGGGAGCGCCTGGGAGCTGGTGGCCGCCACAACTGTAGAAGTCCCCACAGCTATTCGCTTTGGGCCACTGGGTGGCTGCTGCTCACCGAAGAGAACTGTGCGCCTTCCGCGTCCAGGGCGCTCAGGACAAGCAGCCTGGACCATCTCTAGGCGTGGAATTCCACACCATCTTGCTCTTCCGCTTTGCACAGGGAGAAGAAAAGTGGGCAGGGCTGTATCACAACGTAGTGGTCAGATAGGTCATGGGATGGGGCAAAACATTAAATCGCTGATACAGACAGAGTGCCTGGAAGACACCAACAGTGTCATTTTATTCTAAAGTATTGCATCGGTTATGCCAGCTTGCTCTCCTCTCTTAATTAAGTGAAGGGCATGCTGTTTACTTTGTGGAAGTTGTCCATTTATTGTAAAATGTTGTTTACTAGCATTAATACACATTGGCTATTTCGTAGAGAATGCAGATAGAGATACTAAATATTTATTCTAGCTTTCAGTTGACAAATATCACAGTTCTGCTTTGGATTCATTCTTTTTCTTTGCAATACATAGTGTTCTTATAGAAATGCAGGTTATATTCACTCAGTTTTTAACCGAGACGTAAAAGGATCCTCAAGTTGCAAACTGATCCCAATCAGCCAATTTGGAGATATTTGAAGCTGTGTTTGTGCTTCAGGGGGAAAGTGATGGAAGAGGCCTAGTGGTGGCTTTGTCGAACTGATTTATGAATAATGGGCAAGTAATGGATGACCTGCGGTTCGCGCCAGCACACCCACCTGCACACCTGCTTTCACAAGCACTTGACACAGCCCCCTCATTCTTTATATGTGCCAAGTACCTAAATTTGGTTGGTGTTATTTTTCTAAGTGCTCTCTTCAGTTCTGTAAAAGAAGAATTCACTTGTTCGGATGGTTATAACACTGAGTACAAAAATAAAATTATTTTTAGAATTTTGTTCAACACAGCTTAACTTTTACCTTCAGTGTATATTCTTTCATATTGCTTGCTCCTCCCCTCCCACCCCTACCCTACATTATAATTTGTGTGGGGGGGGGGAGAGGGTGGGGGAATAGATGTTATCTAATTAGGAATTCCCTGGAGAATAAGTCACAGCCTGAGAAATGTGGGAAAACCATGGCTGGAGAACTCTGAGACAGCTGTTTAATTTTGGCAAGAAAAACTAATGGGACTTATGGTCCTTTGCCATGTGATTTATGAAGGAGGGAAGCTAATGCACGGGGTTGTGCTTTACAGCTGCTGTCTTATTAAGTCCTCCCGGTAACCTTTTGAAATAGGTAATATTATTCTTCTTGTATAGGGGAGGAAATTGAGGATTAGACAAGTTATGGATTTTGTCCAACGCATGGTTACTAAAGGGTATGGCCAAATTTTGAATCTAGATATTTCTAAACTCAAAGACCCTTTCTGCAATACTGAATGGGTCAGGACTCAAGTTTTTGTCTTAGAAATAAAAATACGAAGAACAGTGAACATTTGTTTGGCTTTAGTGTTTCTCAACAGAGTAACAGACAGCTTCTCTGGAGACCTTATATTTTCATGAAGAATTTGATGGTTTCGTTTTCATTTTGGTAAGAAACCATTAATAAGATGCATACTCGGGAGGATCACGAGGATTATCGCTTTGTAACTGAGTGCTACTGTTATGTAAGCAGTACTGGTGCTATTTGTGTTCTCAAAAAGAAATATTCGTGGGGAAGCCGGGATGGCTCAGTGGGTTAAGCGCTCACTTTGCAGCGCTGGGGACCGGCCCCAGCCCGTGCAGAACCATATGCTGAACTGGGAGCTCCCCCAGTTCAGTTCTCTCTCTCTCTCTCTCTCTCTCTCTCTCTCTCTCTCTCTCTCTCTCTCTTTCTCTGTCAAAAATAAAGAAATAAATAAAAATATATTTTAAAAAAAAAGAAATATTCGTCCATTTTTTAAATTGGATAGTTTGTTGTTGTTGTTGAGTTGTATTCATTCTTTATATATTTTAGATATTAGCCCCTTATCAGAGGCATTGTTTGCAAATATTTTCTCCCAGGTGGTTGGTTTCCTTTTTACTTTGTTGACGGTGTCCTTTGCTGTGTAGAAGCTTTTTAGTTTGATATAGCCCCCTTCATTTATTTTTGCTTTTACTTCCCTTGCCTTTGGGGTCAATTGTTATCAACCAATGTCACCCCCAATAAGTTAAATAAATAAATAAGATTTTTTAAAAGGAAGTATTTGTCCACCCCAGAGAGTGGTAGCTGCTCCGCCCACTCTCCACACCTCCTTTCTTCCTTACTAACAGCACCTGATTTGACTGCAGGTGGCAAGATTCCCATGTTTCCCAGCCTCCCTTGACATTAAGAATAATGTGACACTGTTCTAGCCAATGATATGAATTTATGGTGGGGCCTCCCAGAAGGATCCTTAAAGGCAGGCTAATGCCTTTTGCACTCTCTGTTCTTCCTCCTTTAGCCTGGAAAGAGGTCGAACTATGATCATGAAAGCAAGAACACATCTAGGGCTGGATGAAGGTGGAAGGAGTCTGGGTCTCTATTGACCACAGAAAACATCATGACAGCCCTGAACGTGGCAATCTACAGACACCTCATTGTATGGGAATAATAAGCCCCCTTGTTTTAAAATAGCTTTACTGAGATATAATTTGCATTCCATAAAATTCACCTGTTAGAAGTGTACAATTTAATGATTTTGGACAAATTTTCAGAGTTGCGCAAATATCACCACAATCTAAATTTAGAGAAGTTCTGTCATCTTCCAAAGATCCTTCCTGTCCATCGAAAGTCAATCGCAGTCCCCCTCACAACTCTAGGTAACTACTGATCTGCTTTTTGTCCCTACAGACTAGCCTTTCTGGGCATTTCACATAAATATGATCTTAGTATGTAATTTTTGCATCTAGCTTCTTCACTTAGCTTATTGTTTTTGAGATTCTTCCATGTTGTAGCATGTATTAGTAGTTCACTCCTTATTGCTAAATAATATTTTGTTGTATGGCTTTCTCACATCTTGTTTATCCATTCGCCAGTTAACAGACATATGGATTGTTGCCACCTTGGTATTATAAATCATGCTGCTATAAGCACATACACACCTCTGTGAGACATGTTTTGATTTCTCTTGGGTAGATACTTTGGAGTGGAATAATAGGGTCAAGGGGCTGCACCATCTTACATTCCCACCAGCAATATATGAGGGTTCCATTCTTTTATATCTTCACCAATAATTATTTTTGTCTTTTTTATTATATCCATTCACGTGGGCATAAAATGGTATCTCCTGGCTCTTTTAATTTGCATTTCCCTAATGACTAATGATGTTAAACAACTTTTCCTTGTGCTCGTTAACCCATTTTTAAATTGATTTGTCTTATTGACTTATAAGATATCTTTATATATTCTGTATATAAATCCCTTATCAGAAAAAAATATGTGCATATATTTTCTCTCAGACTGTGATGTATCTTTTCATGTATGACTGGTAAGTTTGAAGCACAAAGGGTTTAATGTTTTATAAAGTCTTTTTTCTTTTTTTCAATTTTTTTTTTCTTTTTTGGATCATGCTTTTGGTACTGTTTTTAAGAATTCTGTCTAACCTAAGGCCACAAGAGAGATGTATTTTCTTCTAGCAGTTTTATAGTTGTAGCCCTTATGTTAGTGTATGACTAATTTGGGGTCCATTTTTGTGTGTGATGTCAGGTAAGTATATAAATTCAATACTTTGCATATAGTCCAGTTGTCCCAGCAGCATTTGTTGAAAAGACCGTCTCCCCCACCCGCATCGAATTACCTTAATGCTTTTGTCAAAAATCAATGCACTATATGGGGAAGCTGGGATGGCTCAGCGGGTTAGGCCTAAACCTATGTTTTAACTGTAAAATTAGGGGGTCGTCTTATATGCCCGGTCGTCTTATACGCCGGAAAATACAGTAAGCGCTCGCTTTGCAGCCCCGGAGCCCAGCGATTGAATCCCGGCTCCGGCCCAGGCGGACCCATATGCTGAGCTGGGGTGTGCCCCCGTTCAGTTCTTGCCGGGGCCTATGCAGGAGGCTCCCGGCCCAGTTCCTGCCCTGCACAGCCCTGTGCCCACCTGTGGAGTGAAACTATATGGAAAACTAATGCTGTCAACTATGGAGACTGCCCTGGGCCCTCCCCCTTCTCTCTGTCTCTCTCAGTCTCTCTCTGTCAAAAAACAATAAAAATAAATCTTAAAAAAATTTTTTGAAAAATCAATGCACTATAAACGCATGGGTTTATTTCTGGATTCTCAGTTCTGTTTCATTCATCTGTATGTCCATCCTTATGCCAGTACCATACTGTCTTGATTAACATACTGTACAGTAAGGTTTGGAATGGGGAAGTGTAGTTCTTCAACCTTGTTCTTTTTCCAGGTTTTTTGGCTTTTCTGGGTCCTTTGCATTTTCATATGTATTTTAGGATCAGCTTGTCGAGTTCCGCCAAAAGCCTATTGGAAATTTGATAGGAATTGTGTTGGCTCTATAGAGCAATTTGAGGAGAATTGCCATCTTAATAATATTGAATCTTCCAACCCATGAATATAGAATGTCTGTCCAATTATTTAGGTCTCCTTTAATTTCTCTCATCTGTATTTTATAGTTTTTAGTGCTTGGGTCTTTTATTCCTTTTGTTCTTTAATTTTTAAGGTCATTGTACTATGAGTTTTCGGCAAAATTGGATATATATATATATATATATATATATATATATATATATATATATATCCTAATTTGCAATTGAAATAGAAAATTAAAGGAATAGAAATTGACTTAACATACATAAATAACATTTTTATGTGAAGGCCAAATGATGTCATGGTGCATTATGTAAATGATTGGTTTCACAGTGGAGAAAATGGAGACAAGCATAATTATTGCATGGCACACAGAATATAGGCATTTCCAACCCAAATGAGCCTTTTCCTTAGTCAGTACCATGTGTGAAAGTCAATAAGGCAACATTATCTGCCACGATAACTCAGTTTATGTTCACTGCAATTGCTCATACATCATTTTTGTTTATATTTATTTGTAAATTTATTTGTATTTTATAGGTGTTATCAGCATAAAGAATTTATGCCTAGCTTTACATTTACTGGCCCAATATTTTTTCTCCTTTAATGATTCTTTGGTACTCAACATTGGAAAGTATTGGTTATAATTTATTAGTTTACAAATCATTTTCAGTCCACAATCTTATTGTTCTCAATAGCAACCCTGAAGCTTAGATAAAATAAGGATTTTTATTATTCCCACATTGTAAGTGATGAAAGTATGAGTCACAGAAGTTAAGTGATATGTATAATCTTACACATCAATAAGTGGTAATTCTGGGATTTCAAATGAAAATTTCAGGCTCAAAATCCCTTATTTCTTTTTCGTTACATATAGTTTTGATCACTTTTTTAAACCCTGTGAAGGATGTAAATGAAATATATAACTTTGGGAGGGCTTTGTAGTCTAGGGAGATAAAAACCATGAACTGCACCAGAAGTAAAATTAATGTAATAGCGCCCACAGTCCTGGCATCTGCAGGATGCCGACAAGTACACAGATGCCAAAAGCTTTATCTCAGATAATGCCAGTGGGCTCTCCCAACATACATGGGCTTCCTCCCTGGTCTTCATTTCCTATAACCAATCAGTCACCAAGTCTTGACTATGTTACCTTCTGAGTATGTCTCGGATCATTTCTCTCCCCGTCACAGCTACCACCCCAATTCTGTAAGTGCTATTACCCCTTCCCCTCAAGAGCTGCAGCTTCTCCCACCTGGGCTTCCTGCCTCCAGTGCTGTGCAGGTGGGTCTCCTTCTCAAGCCTTTGACTGAATGACTTCCTCGGGATAAAGCCTCGCCTGGTAAATTTGTCCTTAGAGGCCTCCCATTTCTGGGTCCTACTTGACCCTGCTCTCGTTCCTTGCTATTCCCTCATGCTCTAGCGAGACCAGCCTGCTGACTGCCTGACTCACACTGTCTCTGGTTCTGTGCCTTTGCTTGCACTGTCCCCTGTGCCTAAAATGCTTTCTCCAGCCTGTGCACTCTGTCCTTTGCCTGCTCTGCTAACTCCTACTCATCACCGAAACTCAGCTGAGCCACTTCCTACTCCGGAAACTCTTCCCTGAGCCCGCCCTCCTGCGGACTGGGTTAGCTGCTCTAAGCCACGATACCTATTAGGGTGTGTATAAATAGTGTAAATCTGTAATGTATAGTATAATGGTCGGTTTATGTGTGTGTCTATGCCTTGAGAGTGCATGTGTCTTATTCCATCTCTATTTCTTGTATTTAGATGAATATGCCTGCTTTATCTTAAGCATTCAGTAGATATCTGTGGACCAAGTGAAGGAATTAAATATCTGTGATGAATAAAACCAAGCCAACAGCAGCCTGTGGGCATACAGAATATGCTCAGGTGAAGACTTTTCTTTGTGGATTAAGACTGATCGCCTTGTATGGCTGGCAAGGTCTCAAAGGGAGAAGCAGGCGATGGCGTATCATCTGTGAGAGCAGTACTGAACAGATTCTAATAACCTTAGGTGTCATATAAAGCAACGTGGACACTGAATTGTGGCTGGTTTCCAGGGAGAGAAAACCACCCTAAGAAGGGCTTAGCAGGGTTAAGTAATTCTCCCACTTTTGTGTGGCCCCTCTGGGTGTTTGCCCATATCTGTACCTCTGTGGCTGACTTTTAAAAACTGCCAGCAATTTAGCCTGTTTTCCTCATAGATTACTATAAAAAGAACACCTTCTTGCTACTGATTAGATCAGACTGAAGTTCACCCATGTGACCCTGTGGTAAAGTGCCAAGTGGATTAACACATCTTTTCAACTAAAGCTTATTTATGACAACAGAGAGGGAATTGAGGGTAACCTGTCATCTTCTGGTTAAATTCTTCAGTGTTGTTTGGTCACTGTATTTTTACTGTGTGCAGGACCTCAGGCAGTCACGGCTGCTAAGCCCTGGTTTTGAGTGGCCTCGGGAAGAGTCTTCTAGACTCTCTAGTGCCCTCGTTTTTTTGATTTTCCTCTTTGTACACATACACCCACAAAAACCCAAATTCACAATAAATGCACAGTCCCATTTCACTCATCTGAGGGTGAGACCTTCAGCAGTTGTAGCTGAATAAAACCAAGACACACAGCCTGAAGTCAGACAACCCCCTTACTAGTAATCAACAAGACGGTGTTTATAAAATCCACAGATCTTACACTCCAGTAAGACCGGAGTGTGCACAAAGGAGTGAGCTGCCATTGTCTGGACATTTCACTCATCCCCGAATGAAGGAAACATCAGACCCCACGACAGTCCTTTTAATGCTCTTACACTGAAGCTCCCAGACAAAGTGCAGTTCTAGGGATAAAAAGCAGTTGAAAAGCTGTAAATGAGAGTGGAGTAGACTTTAAAGTGGAGCCGATAACACTCTGAGGTTTAAAACCGAAGTGGAGAAGAGTGTGCACATGATGTGGCAGGTCTGATCACCTCTGAGCATCCTGAACATTGTGTCACCTGCTTCTCTCGTTCTGTTCCCTAACCACCTCCACTTCCTATCCTCTTCCCCACAATGGGGCAGTGTGGCTCCACCACAGGGAGCACTTGGGCCACCTGGGCTGCCTGGGGTCAGAGAGGCACTGCCATCAGCCTTCCCAGTGCCCGGAGCTGCACCAAGGGCTTGGCACTCATGACCTGCAGCCCTCATGACCACACTCTGAGGAGCCACTGTGGCTTGCAGAAGCCTGTAACCTGCCCAAGGTCACAGAGCAAGGGTAGGTGTGCCCTGCCTGATCTGTAGCATTACCATAGATCTTTTTACTTTCTGGCAACTTAGGACTTTTTTTTTTTTTTACATTAACAAAATTATGTATTCCAGGCTCTTAATTAAAAAAAAAAAAAGTTGAACTCCGTGGCCCTTACCATCTGTCTTAGTTACCTATTGCTTTGTAACAGTTTACTGTAAAATGTAATAACTTTTAAAACAACAATCATTTTTCGTCTCACAGTTTCTGATGATCAGGAATCTAGGAGCTGCTTAGCTGGGGGGTTCTGGCTCAGGGTGTCTCAGGGGGTTCAGTCTGAATCTCCACGGGGGCTGCAGTCACCCGAAGGCTTCCCAGGTGGCTCACCCACAGGTGGCTCAGTTCCTGACCACATGGCCCTCTGCAAAGGCTGCTTAAGTGTTTTTACAACCTCCCCCAGTGCAGGCTATGGGGGAGGGAGGGAGAGCGTACTATGTGCCATTTTTTAACCTAGTCTCCAAAGTAGCTGGTGTGTCACTTCTGCTTTTTTCCTCTCTATTCTATAGAAGAAGGTCACTAAGTTCAGCACATACTCAAAGGGAAGAGAATTAGGCTCCACTTCTCCAAGGGAAGAATATTGAAGAATTTGTAGACCTATTTTAAAACCACCCCTCTCTCTATCCCATATCCATACATCTGAGATAAATAAAACAAAACAGGAAAAACCCACCATTACTGAAAGTAAATTGCTTTCTTCTTTCTCTGACTGCCACTTGCATAGTTTGGCCACCGCTCCAGTTAAGAACACATTTCCCCATCTCTGAACTGCTTCCAAAGGACAGGGTTCTTTGCATTACAGTGAAACAGTTACTGTTCCAAGGAATGTACAGGGGCTAGAAAATGTAGAGGTAATGCAAGGCATCCTCTTGATTAGACCCTGACTTCGGGCCAGGCAGTCTCTCCAGAATCTGTCCCCTCTCTTTGTCCTGTAGGCCGGTGGCATGAGAGAGACCACCAGGGTCACTCCCACAAATCTCTCCCCACATACTTTTCTCTTTCTGTCTCCTGGGCCTCAGGGTGGGGCTTCCCACCTGGACCGCTAACCTCAGAGCAGATGGCTCAGGTCATCAGCTACTGGACATCGAGTCTCCCTGGGCCAGGTGATCTTGGTTGGGATTGGTCAATTATTTCTAGGTTTGAACGAAGGTGGTACTGGTGACCAAGGCCACATGCCTGGTAGCCACTCTGCTATTGGCCATTCCAGCTCACTGACCACAGTCCAGGGGGACATTCTGTAAAAAGACTTCTGTGACTCTAGGAGGGCAACCCTAACGTTATTTCTATAGTTTGAAGTGCTTTTCTCCAAGAGCACAGAACAAGTTCTATAATCAAGGTGTTCTTACCTTTTCCCCTATGCCTACTTTAATCAAAATAAGTATTAGGAAATTCTGCCACTTAAAGATCAATCAGACACCAAGAATAAATACCTGAAGTTATGATTTCTTCCTGTGAGAGAAAATTATTAAAATTTCTAAAGATTTATAATTACAGAAGAGTTATCTAAAAATACATATGTATTTTCAAATGAGTTTATCCGTAGAATATTTTAAAACCTTTGGATTTCATTCTGTATGAAGTTAAATGAATTTTACCCTAAAGGGGTGGAGGTAGTTACTACAGCAAAGTCACTGAAACTGAGGGAAAGTAAAAAAGAAGGGACATGTGTACCTCTATTTGTTCATTCAAGATTTGTTTATTGGGGACGCTGGGATAGCTCAGCGGTTGAGCACTTGCCTGTAATCACAACAACCAGAGATCAAATCCTGGCCCTGGCCTATGGAAAACCCATGTGCTAAACTGTGGCAAACTGCTAACGGCCGGGTTGACTCCTTGATGAAGGTTCTCACTCCCAAGTAAGAGGCCCCGAGTTTGGTTCCTGCCCCATATGGCCCCACATCCACCTGTGTGATATGAAATCGTGTCACAACTAATGATGTACAACTATGGAGACTGTTCTGGACCCTCCCCCTCCTGTCTCTCTCTCACACACCTTCTGTCAAAAACAATAAAACAAGTCTTAAAAAAATGTGTAGTAGAGTGATTTCTGGCATTAGGCAGTTTTCTGGATGCTGGAGATAGCTGTGAACAAAACAAAGTCGCTGACATCCTAAAGCTGAGGTGATACTCGAGTTGAAAAAATAAGCAAACAAGCTTATATGAAGTATTTTAAATGCGGTAAAGGCTATGGAAGAAAATAAAGCAGAGGAGGGGGTGGGCAGTGTGGGGGCAGGGAGAGGTACCGAGTAGGGATCACAACTTTACACCAGGTGGTCTGGGAAGGCCTTGCTGTTTGAGGGGAGATCTGGAGAACGTATGGGAGCGAGTCTCAGGCTATCTGGGGCAACAGAGTCCCAAGCAGAAGAAGCAGAGGGTGCAAAGGCCCTGAGGTCAGAGATTGCTTTGCTTGATCAAGGACTGATGATGAGAGTGTTGTGTGAGGCACTGAGTGCATGAGGGAAGAACAGGTCACGTAGGTGCCGGGAGGCAGGTGATAGGGGTCTCTGAGGTCTCTTAGCAGGGCTTTGGCTTCTACCCTGAGTGAGAGGGAGGCTATGAGAGAGTTTTGAGTGGAACTGAGATGTGATGTAATCAGCTTATCTTTCAGAAGAATTACTCTGGCTAATTTGTTGAAGGTAGACCAGGGTGGGAGAAGTTGGAAAAACAGAAGCAGAAAGTCTGGGTAGAACCAGTAATCCAGGTGAGAGGTGATGGCTGTTCAGAGCCGAATGGTAGCAGTAGAGGTGTTGAGAAACGGACACATGTTGGATATATGAGGGGGACGCCCCCCATAACAGAATTATCTTCTGGAGCGTGTGCCCCTTGTAGTGCAGGCTTCCCCCGTTAGCTGAGTGTTCTAGGAACTCGTCTACATCTGTGTACCAGCTGGTGGTGTGAGAGGCCTCATTCAGCTTCAGTGAATTTGTTTTAGATACTCAGTGTGTTCTGCCCATTTCATGATGGGTGATTTACACAAACGACGTGTGGCATGACAACACACCTGCCCACACCGCGCTCGGTGTTGAGAAGTTTTTGACCCAAAACTGGCATGACCCCATGCCCCACGCTCCCTAATCACCTGATCACATACGAGCAACATTTTTTGTTTGCCTGGAAGAAAGCAAGTCCTCAAAGGGAAACATTTTGCTGATGTGGAAGAAGTGAAACAAAAAATGGCAGGAGCGCTAAAAGACATCAAAATTGACAAGTTCAAAAACTGTTTTGACCAGTGAAAAAAGTATCTCAATAAGTATATCGCTTCAAATGGAGAGTACTTTGAAGGTGACTGAAGTTTAAACATGTAAGAATAAATACACAAATATTTTTATGAATAAATTCAAAAAGTGACTCTTCAAGGCCTGAGGCAGAGTAACCGGTGAGGAAAGGGTGACCGTGGTAGGAAGGCCAGCAAGGAGTATGATGGAAAGAGAGCCAGAGCAGGTGCTAGGGAGGAGCCACACTTGTCTGGACTCAAGAGAGTAGCAAGGAAGACACCGTAACCCTAAACTTAACCATCTATCTGTCCAACAGACCCTGTGGCCCAAGGAAGGTGGGAAAGAAAACAGCCACTACTTGGAAGAGCTGTAGGGGAGACGGTGCCTTCAGGTTCCTGTTCAAGCAGGATGGTGATGGTGAAGGAATATTCTAAGAAGAGGGCCCACTGGAAGGACAGGGGAGGGTTGGGGGACAAGGGGACCTCTGGGCCTTAAAGGGGGCTGTACAGAGCCAGACAGGAAGCCACACAGATGGGTGCCGAACCGCCTGGGAGTTGAGGGAGCAGAACTAGGAGTGAGAAGATCTTGCTGAGAATGGGTGATCTCCAAGACACAAAGTGCAGGGGAGGCGGCTAGTGTTGTGGGCGGAACAAGAGTTCCTGCCCAGAGCACACAGCTCTGGGATGATAGCAGTAAGGGGTGAGTGGTCCTAAGCAGAGGACAGAGGTCAGGAAAGAAATCTCACCCAGAATTCCAGAATACTCCCCGGTGTCCTAATGTTTCTGCTGCATCCCTTAGGTGCTCTTTCTAACCCCGAAGCAGTTCAATTGATCATTAACTGCAGTTGGCTTCTGCTTCTACAGTGCAGCATTAGTACTACTCAGGAGCAAGGAAAAGGAGCAACAATGTCAGGAGCAAGGAAAAAGCAACAATGTCACAGCCAGCTCAGGGCCCAAGCTGGCACATATGGTAGGTGCTTGGGAAAGGTCACGTTCCTACTCTCCTGCTCACAACCTCTTAGATTTCGTTTCCTCTTGTACTGTGGGAAGTTCATCCTTTCCGTTGATATTTGTATGCCAAAAGTCAAAGATTCTTTTTGTTTCCAAAAGCGAGAACGCAGATAATTTTCAAACAGAGTGACTTCATGTCTGGCTCCCTTGCCCCTCTCTGTCACTCAGGACCACCTTCATTGTGTGTAACCTCCACAGTCCCACAGGACCCCAGGCTTCAGAGGGCTCCAGCTCTTGACTTCATACTCTGCTGCCATCCTGAAAGTCTTAATACTTTTTGAACAAAGGGTTCCTGTTTTACATTATTCACCAGGCCCTGCAAAGTATGTAGCTGGCCCTGTGCTTATTCCAACCCCTTAAAAAAAAAAAAAAGCAAATAACAGATGAAACCAAACCATGGAGGAATCAGGTCATTTGAACAAGCCTCCCATCCACATGTCAACATTTTGGTGAAGAAGGGTAATGTGAAAATAATGAAGATACCTTAAGCACCTTACTTATAAATAAGAAAGCAAGTGAATGCATGTAGAACTTTATAAACTCACAATTTTTAATCATATTTTTTTCAACCCAAAGAATGAGCATAACTTTTAGGAGGATTCTTCATTCATTGTCATTATACCCATGTATTAATATATTGAAAATCTGCAAGTTATTCTTAACTACAAGTGAAGCATGACTGGGCTATTAATCACTTATGCCGAACAGAGCACTGGATCCTTCCTTGAGAGCATGTCCTACCTGCTTATAGGAACTCTCTTGTTGTCTTGAAAGGACACATTCGTTTCCTGTAGTGCAGGTGTTCCCAACCTTTTTAAACCCTAGGGCGCATTCTAAAATATCAGTAGGGCGGCGGGCACCAGCTATTTCTAAGGATATTTATTATTGAACAAGAATAAAAGATAATAAACAAAAATAATTTTAAAATAATAAATTTATTGTACAAATTATATACACACAAAGAAACATATATACAAAACGTAATACAAAGTAAATAAGAAACACATGTATAATAAAATCATTTAAGAAAACATAAAAAAAAACAATCTGTCAGTGCGATCTTTGGCATTGCATTTCATTGGCCAGTGCCTCGTAATTAGGAGAGTATGACGACAACCCTGTTAGCAAACAATTATTAAGATGCTCATCGGTAAGTCGAGATCTATATCGTGATTTTATTAAATTCATGTTTGAAAACAAAGATTCGCATAAATACGTTGACCCGAAAAACAATTTGATTTTATATGCTGCTTTTTTTAAAAATGGGAACCTTTCTTTGTCGACTATGTTCCATAAGTCCTCTGATATTAAGGATTTTAGCAAAATATCGTTCTTAAGGTTCAAAATTTCTAACTCTAGTTCTTCTGCTTTCCCCTGAACAAGGTCTGCAATACATGCGGCTAGTTCTATTATATTTATTTGGTAAGTAAAAGGATTGATACAGAAGGAGACAATTGGCTCAATATTTGTAAACTGCAGAAATCTCTCTTCAAACTGTTTTTGAAGCACTTGCAGGGTCTCAATAAATAATGACACGTTTAATTCATTGTTACCTAGCATTTTCCTCATATAGGGGAAGTGCACGAGAGACTTGATATGCAGATGTGATATCAACAAGTCAATTTTGCTTTAAATGCGTTTACAGAGCTTATCGTTTCAGCTATATTTTTGTCTTTTCCCTGCAACTCCAAATTGAAAGAATCTAATTTTTCCATGGTGTCAGCAAGAAAACCCAAATCCACCAGCCAGCAAGAGTCTGTTAGTTCATCCTAATTTTCATTTTTATCATGTATAAATGTTTTTATTTCTTCAATTAAGTTCACAAATCTTGTAAGAA
>PVKE010039313.1:0-15065 GCA_004027555.1 Craseonycteris thonglongyai
TAATTATTTTATCTTCAGTGCATATTTATTTCTATTTTACTCTTGACAGATAGAGAGAGAGACAGAGACAGAGACAGCTAGAGAACCGAACTGTGGGAACTCCCCAGTTCAGCACGTGGGTCCTGCCTGGGCCGGAGCCGGGATTCGATCCTCGGTCCTCATGGCCTCAAAGCGAGCGCTCAACCCGCTGAGCCGTCCCAGCTTTCCCCTAATTTACTTTGTAGACCACTCATTTTTAAACTTGAAGTTATATCATATTTAAAAATTGTGGTGAAATATTATGTATAACATAAGCTTTACCATGGTAACCATTTGAAGCATACAGTTCAGTGGCATTCAGTCCCTCCAACCCTTACTTTTTTTTAATTGAGGTATAATTGACATATAACATTTCAACCCTCGCTTTTTGTAATAACAACAATAATAGCAAAAAAATGAGAAGAGCGACTATTGCTTTCCAGGCCCTGGGCTGCACTGCACATGTGTGAATCCTGCATGTCCGGTGGCAGCTTGGGAGGCAGGGCAGGCCTTCTAGTCCCATTGTACAGAGGACAACACTGAGGCTTACAGGAGAGAAGTCGCATAGCCTAAGTGGAAGTTACTGAGATTGCTACCAAGAGACTGGCCCCTTGGAGCCCTTTGTCCTCTGAGGAGCAGGGAGTCAGGATTGGAGTGAGGTCCCAGATGGCTGGAAGGTCAAGAATAAGGTCATGGGTGGAATGGGGCGTGGGGTGGGGTGGTGGTGTCTGTGGGCAAGCAGAAAGCTTACTGTACACAAAACCCATGAGATGAAGATCTGAGTCTGGAGGCCCAGGGCTAGGTGCATCAGGGACCAGTGGGGACAGGGGACTGGCCAGTCAGCCTGCCTCTGTCCTGCAGCTCTGCACGCCCACGACCCTGTCTTCAAGTGTGTCACACACTCTCCCAAGGTGCAGGTGAGCAGAGGTGGGGGTGAGGGTGAGTGGGTGGGCTAGATGGGAGTGTGGGCATGCTGGCAGTGTGACCTCTGCCCTCTTCCAGGCCTTGGCAAGAAGCCTGGGCCTCCAGATGCCCGTGGTGGTACAGAGCATGTACATCTTTAAGGTGAGCGCCCCGTCGTCCCCAGGCCTCAGTTTACCCTCTGTAAAATGGGCAGAATATTCATACCAAGCCCCTCCTTGCAATGGGCCAAAAGCTGCTTCCCGAAGGAATTATTCATTTGTGGGGAGAACATGCAAAATTGGTCTCCTCTAGCTAAGGCACCTACCTGGCACTTAGTTGGTTCTCAGTTAAAACTCCTTCCTCCTTTCTTTGGCTATTGGAACACTCTGTTCCCAGTTTTCAAGGCCTACCTCAGTGCCACCTCCTCCAAGAAGCCTTCCAGTTCCCTTGGGAAGAGAGGGACCTACCTTGTATTTTATTAGGCACATGTGTGGTCTGCTGGGAGTGCCCTGCCAGGCAGAGTGGTTTTTCTCTTTGCAGCCCTTCTGGGCCTGGTACACAGCAGGTGCTTAATAGATGGGTGCTAACAAGAAATCCTTGGAGATAAACACCAGTGGCCAGGGAGGAGCTTCCCACAAGGCTCAGAGCGGCCCCTGCTCCCTTCTGCCCTTCTCTGGTCTCACCTGGCCCTTCCTCTCTCTTGCAGCAACCCCACTTTGGCGGCAAAGGTGAGCAGAGAGCAGACTATGAGCCCAGCAAAGGTCACGGATGGAAATCCGGGACATTAGTAGTTGTTGGGTCTTCAGAGGGAGGGAAGGCGTGTGCTGAGATCTCCAGGGACCATGGAGGAGAAGCCACCTTCCTGGAATAGTGGACAGTGGTTCCCAAACCTGGCCACCATTCCTAGCTGGTTGAAAATAGAGACTCCCAGGCCCTGTTCCCTGAGATCTTGAGTCAGTAGGGCTGCCAGGGCCTGGGAATCTGTGGTTTAACATGTTCCTTGGAGAACTGATTCAGCATAGGCATTGCCAATCTAATTCCAAACTCCACTGGATGCACAGATACCCTTTATGGCCTCCTTGATGGGTGACCTCCAGCAACAGGGAGCTCACCCTCTCACAGGCAGCCCTTTCCTTCCTTGTGTGAGCCCAGGCCGGCCTCTTTGTGACCACCAGCTGCTCCTCCCCCCATTCAGTCAGAGGACAGTCCCCTGAAGGGATGGCCATCCCCTCCCCAAGTCCAGCACTCCCACGGCCTTCAGCCGTTCCTCTTCCAAATGTTTTGGAGCACCTACCAGTAAGACACCTTCCTCTGGACACCGTTTGGAAGCTTGGTGTTCAGAAAACGTAAGAAGGAAGGAGGCGAGACTAGCACCCCCTTTACTTTGTGGTTACAAACAAAGGTCCTTCCTTCATTGGTCCTCCATCCAGGCTGGGCCCCGCATCACAAGGGGTGGGTGTTTAAAATGTGGATGTTTGGTCAGTTGTGCCCCCACTTCACACACAACTCCCCAGTCTTATGCCACTGGGTGGATCTGATGGCTAGAGGTGCTTGTCCCTGGTTAAGGACGGTGGCCTTAATTACCTGTCTGGAATTAAGCCATATCAGCTACTTCTGAGCAAGCAGTCACAGTGTTGGGTCCCTTCCTGGCACTTACACATCTCATGGAATCCTCTAGCAACCCCATGAGGTAGATGGTGGCTGGGGTTGCTTTGCGGTCTAGAAATTAAAGCTTTGAGGGGTGAAACCTCTTAAGTCTCTGGGCCAGGAAGTGGCCAGCTTCTTTTATTTATTTATTTTTCCCCCAAGATTTATTTTTTTATTGTTTTTGACAGAGAGAAGGGGGAGGGCCCAGAGCAGGTTCCATAGTTTTATGTCATCTGTTTTCGACGTGGTTTATTTTCACACAGGTGGGTGGGGGGCATGCAGGGCAGGAGCTGGGCTAGAGGCCTCCTGCATGGGAAGCACATCCCAGTTCAGCATATGGGTCTACACGAGCCAGGGCTCGGATTCGATCCTCAGTCCCTGGGGCTGCAAAGTGAATGCTTAACCCGCTGAGCCATCCTGGCTTCCCCGGAAGTGGCCAGCTCCTAACTGATCATGAGGACTGGGGAGTGGGAAACAAGGCCTGGGTGAGGTGGGGCTGAGCTCCTCATGCCCAGGTGGGCCCTCTGCAGTCTCTGCTCACCAGGACGCCTCCTTCCTGTACACGGAGCCCCTGGGCCAGGTGCTGGGTGTGTGGATCGCACTGGAGGACTCCACACTGGAGAACGGCTGCCTCTGG
The DNA here is from genome assembly GCA_004027555.1 of Craseonycteris thonglongyai. Classification (NCBI taxonomy): domain Eukaryota; kingdom Metazoa; phylum Chordata; class Mammalia; order Chiroptera; family Craseonycteridae; genus Craseonycteris; species Craseonycteris thonglongyai. Next base: position 3,206 of record PVKE010039313.1, read on the forward strand.
TTCATCCCTGGCTCCCACACCAGTGAGGATACCTGCCCCCCTGCCCACTCCTACCTTATCCCCATGGGAGAGGGACCCAGAATAAAAGACTCAAGGGTTCATCTTGGCCTGTAGGTGGAGTGTCAAGAAGGATGGTCCGGGCCCCTGCTGGCTCAACACCTGGCACCAGTTTCCTGGGGTCAGAACCAGCCCGGGATAATAGCCTCTTTGTGCCCACACCAGTGCAGAGAGGTAGGTAGGGCGCAGAGGGCAGGAAGGCAGGGCCCCGAGGTTATGCCTGTGGGTCTCCACTTGTTCTGACTGCCCAGCTCACCTGGGGTCTGTGAAGTCACAGAATGAGGGGGGTCACTGGACAATGGGAGGTCGGGATGCAGTGGGATTAACAGCAACGTCTCCTGAATCAGGCTAGGATCCAGATTCTGCTACTTTCGGCTCTTTGGGCAAATGATTGAATCTCTCAGCCGCCTTGGTTTCCCCAAGTGGGGAAGTCGGTGAGATGATGTATCTAAGATGTTTACACAGAACACGTGTGGTGCAGAGCAAGCGCTCAGGTCCAACTTGGTGTTCACTGCTGAGACAGCATCTGCCTGGTTCTGCAAACACCATGGAAAGGGATGCCCTTATGGAGGCCTGCCAAGGACACAGGCCCCGGCAGAATGGACCGGATCCCAGGGGAACCTGTGTCCAACAGCACAGCCTCAGACCTTGGGGCAGCTGCAGGCCCCTGAGATTGCAGGAATGGGGATGGGGATGAATAGGTCAAAAATCGGTTGAATCTTAAAGGGCCCCGTGTCCCTTCCTACCCTGAGTGTCTTCCTGCCCTGCTGTGTCCCCACCAGGGGCCCTAGTCCTAATCCATGGAGAAGTGGTCCACAAGAGTGAGCAAAACCTGTCCAACCGCTCGCGCCAGGCCTATACCTTCCACCTCATGGAGGCCTCCGGCACCACCTGGAGCCCTGAGAACTGGTAGGTGGCAGGGAGGGTGTGCCTCAGACAGTCCTCCTGAAGAGGTCCTGGAGGTGGAGGGGAGCAGTGATCCTGGCATCACAAGGTCATCTTCTCTATCCTCCGCAGGCTCCAGCCAACAGCCGAGCTGCCCTTCCCCTCACTGTACACCTAAAGGCCCTCGCAGGGCTGGCCACTGTCCCTGCCCAGGTGAAGCTGTGGGCTCCAAGCACCAGCGTCTCACCCGACCACCCTGCAATGGGGACATCACATCTCTCCTCCTGGGCTTTCCTTCTACCAGTGTCTGTGCCCCTCTGCCCCGCAGACAGGCAGGCAAGGGGTGGCAGCTGGGCCACGGGAGCCCAGCTGGGTCAAAATGTCTCTCTCCCCGCTGCCCCAACACAACCTTCCCCTAGAGGCAGCCTCTCAGCCACAAAAGGATTCTGGCCACTTCTCTGCCAGCTTCTGACTCTTCTCTCCTCTCAGACAGAACCATATGATGGTACAAGACACTGAATAAAAATGACTTCCGAATGCAGATTCTGGATCCTTCTTTCCCAAATAGCCTTGCTCTCAAGATGAGAGCTCAGGGAAAGCCGGGACGGCTCAGCGGGTTGAGCGCTCGCTTTGAGGCCCCGAGGACCGAGGATCGAATCCCGGCTCCGGCCCAGGCGGACCCACATGCTGAACTGGGGAGCTCCCACAGTTCGGTTCTCTGGCTGTCTCTGTCTCTGTCTCTCTCTCTATCTGTCAAAAGTAAAATAAAAATAAATAAATATGCACTGAAGATAAAATAATTACTCTCTATAAATACAAAAAGATATAAAAAAAAAAAAGATGAGAGCTCAGCTCCCTGGTGAGGTTTGTGCGATTTTCCTACCCCGTAAGTCACATGCATTCTGCACTCACTCACTGTGCCCAGAGCTTTGCATGTTGTATCTCCCTGAGTCCTCACACCGATGGACCTCTTACCATTCGCATTTACAGATGAAGCAGGTGATTCATGGGAGGTTAAGTGACCTGCTCATGTCACAGGTGTTCAGTTGTTCAGCAAGCTCAGCCTGACCCAGAGTCGGTGCGTCTAACCTCTGTGCTCCTGGTACTTCTCAGTTGGGGAGGGAAAAGACGATCAGCGCTGGGAATCCAGTCCCAAGTTTTGGTCCTGGCTGTGTGACCAACTGGCTTTCTGGTCTCAGGCCAGGCCCTTCCTCTCTTTGGCCTGTTTTCCTGCTTGTATCGTCGGGCCAGAGCATGCCTGTCAAGCATGCTCATGGGTCCCTCATGCATAAGCATGCTTGGCAGGTACCCAGACCCTTTGCAGGAAAAGCTACCAAAACCCAAACCTGTTTAGCCAGGGTCTGGCCCAGAGGTTGCAAATCAGGGGCCACTGGCTGATTCCAGACCACAGATGTATTTTGTCTGGGCCTCAGCTGTCTTTATAAAAATTTTTTGAAATTGAGGGCTTTCACATAACAATCCAGATTTCTAAGCCTCCTTGAAAGAAGAGGTTGACAACCCCAGGCCTGTGGTCTAGCATGATACGACTGGCTGAAGCTGCCCCCAGGAGGCATGTGTCCTTTGCCCCATTTTCATCCTCCTTCGCTGCCTTATCTGCCTGGTCTCAGCTGCCTCGTGAGTTTGTGAGCTTGATTTCCAGCCCCCACTATATTCATGAACAAGGAAGGCCCAAAGGACAGAGCCCTTTCCCAAGGCCACAGAGAGTCAACGAGGTGAAGCGGCTGCTTTCCCCTGACATTTTGCCCCCTCCTTTAGCAAGCAAAGGGCGTGAAAGAGAACGGAAGGATTTGCCAAGTCTCCTTTGAGTCCCATAGGAATATCTGAGTTCTCTCCTCTGAGGGAAAGGATGTGGCAATGTGATTCCATGAGCTCCCTTGAGCTCCACTCCTGGCTTCTGGTCTTAGTGGGCCAAAGTTCTCACAATTTCCTGCTGGGCTGGGTAAGAGGGGAGAAACCTGTTCCTCTTCCCCCAGCCCTTCCTCAGATGCAACAAGCAGATCTCACCATTCGCCTTCAGCTCTTCCCAGCCCAAATGGGAGAAACCATAGGCATTTGGCTATTTTCCTCTTGGGTTCTCCAGATAAAGCTAAGGTCACCTGGTTTTCAATTGCAATCCATAAAAGTACAACCCTTGGCTTGCCTGACTTTTTACTGAGAGGACTGGCCTTGGGCAATAATGACACTTTCCATTAATGATTGCTCATGATGTGTGGCCCTGGGCTCAACACTGCATATACCTCACCTTGCCAAATCCTCAAAACACTTTGTGAGGTTCAGTCTCTTAGTATTCTCATCTTGCAGAGGGGAGAATTGAGGCCCAGAGTGGTTAAGCCACTCACACAGTTAAGAAGTAGCACAGCCAAGGATTGACTAGATTAGTTTGACAGAGAATGTGTTAACCATTATGTTCTATGGCTTCCAGTGTCCACTCCAGCAACCTCTGAAGACTGCGGGGGGTAGGGTGGGGGGGGGGCTCTAACACACTCAAGTTCTCTTGAGTTGTTGCACTATCCTTTAGTCTTTTTGCTTTTAAGATTTATTGTTTGAGAAACAGAGAAGGGGGAGTGCCCAGAGCAGTCTCCACAGTGGTTCATCATCAGTTTCAACAGTTTCATTCCACACAGGTGGGTGTGGGGCCGTGCGGGGCGGGAATTGAGCCTGGGGCCTTCCTCGTGAGCCTGTCAGGGCCAGGCCTTTATCCCCGGATCTCGAGGTTGCAAGGCAAGGGATCAACCGGTTGAGCTGTCCCAGCATCCCCTCTTTTTTTAGCTTTTTAAGTATCAGCAAAACTGAAACCAGAGCTTTAATTTTTATTTTGAATCTGAACCAACTATTTTCTCAATCACTGCTGCACAGCAGCTAGGCCATCAGTAGTACGAGAAGGTAGAGAGGCAAAAGGAGATTGTCTATCTGCGTAGTGTACGCTTCCAGGAGGGACACCGTGCTGATAGATCCCAAAATCCAAGCGTAACTGTTGTTTAGGTCCACTCCGCTGTCAAAGATTAAGATCAGAGCTACAGAAATGATCTGGGCAAATATAGATGTCATGGTCCCCTCAAAAGTCTTTTTGGTTCCAGGCCAGCGGATTTCCCCGATGGTGCCACCAAAGATGGAGGCCACCGTGTCTCCCACACCCACAGCCAGGACACCAGCATAGGGGACTAGGGCCCTGGCTTCCCCCAGGCTACCCTTCTGTGTGCAGGGTCTGGGGACTAGCCAAATGGGAAGAGACATGCCCAGGAGCAGGTAGATATGTGTCAGGATGAGTGGTCCGCTGTCTCGTTCATCCAGGAAGAGGGACAGGAGGCTCCGCAGAATGTGGCCCAGGGGCTTAATGCGGAAGTAGCGCACATACTCCAGGAAGATAAAGACTGCCAGGCATACAGTGGCAGCCACGTGGAGCAGTGGCCTGTCAAAGATAATACCTGGGATGTAGGTGGCTACCACAATGAAGTGGAAATACTTCCGGGCAATGGTGGGGGCCTGGTGCTTCTTAGACTCAGAAGATGAGCGCTTGGCATTCTGGTACAGCACTACCAAGCAGGCAAAGGTGGCCAGTAGAGACCAGTAGGCTAGGAGGTAGATGCGGGTTTCTGTCTGGAAGAGGAATTGAAGAAGCCAGAATAGGGGGTTCCTGTGGATGAGTCGCTGCAGCCAGGGCAGGACCACCCCAAGGCCCAGGACACAGGTCATAAGGTGGAAGAAGATGGAGGAGGCCCAGGTACCTGAATCCATGAAGACAAAAAGGATGCTGAAGAAGATGCCCATGAGCACCATCCCTACCACCACCACCAGCAGGAAGAAGTCCACGGGGTCCCCTTGGCTTTCCACCACAGTCAGAGAGCGCTTGATGAGCTGGTTGAGCATGAAGCTGATGCCACTCAAGACCAGCAGTGCCTCCCCAGGAGTGAAGCAGCGGGGGAGCAGGTAGAGCAGAATCATGTTGAGGTAGACGAAGATCAGCAGGACTTCCAAAACCTCGATCACCTCAGCCACACTCAATGAGTGCTTCATGATATAGGTGATGACACCTCCAGCCAAGCTCAAGATGACACAAGTGTTGGTGGGCACTGGGCGAGTAATGCCCAGGGCCAGCACGGATGAGAAGAGAGCCACTGCCATGCCAGTGGCTGCCACCACAATTCCAAAGCGCTCTAAGTACGGGTGCCCCGCAGCCTGGCAGCGCTCCTTCATGACCAGTCCGAGCAAAGGCATGACCATCGAGGCGGGCAGTAGGCCACTGTTGGCGGACATTCGGAACTGGAAGACAGCGCTTCCCTGCTGGAGTAGCCGGTCCCATTTGTACTGGACGTAGAAGGCCTGCACTGCGAGGGCCACAGCGCACCACGAGTACCGGTCCAACACCGCCGCGTGGATGCTCAGTACCACTGCGAACACCACCGCCGCCTCTGCCAGCACCGACCCGCTCAGCGGAGCCCCGGTCCCCGGAGCCGGGGGAGCGCACTCTCGGGTCATGTCTCTAGACCTGTGACCCCGGACAAACCGGGTGACTAGGGTCGCCTTGGACTTCCGGCTCCTCAAGCCCGACCAGGCAAAGAGCCGCAGCTGCACCCAGCCAGCACCTGCTCTCCGTTCCCCAGCTGCGAGAAGACTACGCCCCAGGCCACTCTCTGAAACCTGGGAGCTACTGCCCGGTTGCTTTCCACCGTCTCCCACCTAGGTCTCGCCAATCGGCCGCCTTCATCACAGCCTGGGCTGCCCAAGCCGGGGGTTCTTCACCTTTCTGGGTATCGCCATGTTGGCCCCGCCCATCATCACGTGATATAAGCCACGCCCACGCGGGGGGAAGGCGAGCGATCACGTGGTAGCCACCATTGGGGGCGGGGCTGGGGCGCGCGCGCGCGCGAAGATGGCGGCTGCCGCCGATGGGCCGTGTGTGAGGTGCGGAGCGGGCCGAGTCGGCCGGGGTGGCTGTGAGGTGCAGGGTCGAAACGTAGCGGAAGCGGGGCGGGAGCCGGGGGCGAGATGAGGCGGTGGTGGCGGGACAAAGCCCCGCTAGGTGGACGAGCGCCGAGACGGGAGGCGGTTACGTCCAAACGGTCCCCGCGCGCGGCTATCTTCGGAGACTTCTTCAAGAGGGGGCCGGCGCCTCAGCCCTTCCCTCAGCTCCGGGCTCCCATCTCTTCACCCAGTCCCTTTACCTGCCTCCCCTGTCCTGACCGGCGCGTTCCTCGTCCCTCTCATCCCCCGAGCTTCCTCGTCCGGCATGACGCGCGGGGCGCTTCGCGGTCGCCCGGGGATCCCCCACCGCGTCCCGGCCGCAGCCCCGGCGACGCTCCCCGGGTTCCCCAGGTGCTCCCGTGAGATGTTTCGTGTGGCGCCGGGCCGGCTCCCTGCAGTTTCTGTCCTTTTGCTTTTCTTTTTCTTTTCTTTTTTTTCCGCGCAGCCTTCCATTCATCCGTCTTCGTGTTCTCAGGCGTGGACACCGGGCGCTGTGCTGGGCTTTAGGGACGAGGGGACGAGACACTAAACAGACATCGGGGAAGCGCTTTCTGTGCATTATCTGAACCCTGACTCCGCGAGACACCTCTGTCTCACACATGACTCTCAGACTAGCTCAGTGGTAAAGAAAAAGTGAGGGTTCACAGCCAGGTCTGTCCGACCCCCAAGCTTTCACCAGATCACACCTCCGTCTTCCACGTCACAGCTTGAAGTGTCTTCCATTTAAGCGTCCCTGTCACCTAAGGCTTCATCTGCCTGCCAGCTTTGTTTCCCCACTTTTTGTGTTTTTTTGTTTTGTCTTGCCCGCTGCTGTGTCCTCAGCACTCAGAAGACCATGTAATAGGCTCCTGGTAAATGTTCGCCCACTGCCCATCAACGTTGCCCATCTTGTCTGACAGCGTTTCGTTCACCTGTCAGCCCAGGTGAGCTTCTCTCTGGATTTTCCAGTGCGCTGCTTTGGAACTTGTGAGGACCAGTTTTCCCCGCCTCTGCCCTTTCATGTCAGGCAGTGCTGTGGTCACTGCCCTCCTTTTCTTAGCCTTATTTCATAACCATTGTGGAGCTTGGGTACAGCTTAGCTCCTGCAGGGTCAGGCGCCCTCTTTAACGAGAGAGAACCAGGGCAGGAAAGCGTTGGGTTGCGGGAAAGCGGTTTTGATCATCCTGGGAAACCTACCAAACTCACCCTTGAAGATGGAAGAAATGGCACAAGGGTTTCGAGGCACAGCTTTGCTCGTAGGGGAATGGTCTTTCTTTTTGTGCTAAGCACATTGTGACAGTTGGGATTATACTGAGCCACAGCCTTCTGTTTGAAATGTCTAGAGGTCTGGCCTAAGAGAAAACTAGTTCTGTGCCTGGTAACTGCTCATTTGCAAAGGACTTCAGACAGGCCACCTTACTCATTGAGCTTGTTTCTCCAAATGTTAATTTCTTTTATACTAGTATTGAGGTGGCTCCGAAGCCTGTAGAAAAGTCACTGCATATGTTAATATGCATTAGCACTCTACTAATGTGAGTAGTCAACAGTGGAATAATACTCTTAAAACACTCAGGGTTTTGGGAAGGTCAGTGAGAGTTCGGCAGAAACTCAGTTTGAATATTGGCATTTTGAGGTATTTCTTGTGTTCTTCAGTTAATGTGGGTGTTTGAAAAGTTCACTGCTGAGCCTGAGTCTCAGTTCACGCAAGAGAGGTATGCCTCATCTGTGAGGTCAGAGCATCCATGGGCAGTGGCTGCATTTATTATCTCCATGTGAAATATAACTGTGTTTCTCGAATTACTCAGAGTAAGTTGGGTATGTCTTTGGTTTCTAGCAGAAAGGAGTCAGTGGTAAACTTATTCCTAATCTCCCAGTGGCTTTCTCCAAAAAGTTTCCAGCCCCATGGATCTAAAGTAGATAATTCCTAGTTTCCATGAACCCTAGTTCTTTTAGGAATGGAGTTCTGTTTTAGTTGTCTGCTAGAACATTGGCCTGGAAGTCAGCTTTACCTTTGAGGCAAGTTATTTGGTTTCTGTGCCTTAGTTTCTCCTCCAAATGCTTAGCTCAAATTTATTTATTGTGCAAATAAATGAGAGATACTATAGCATATGATGTTTATATATATCTATTAATAGGTGATGTTTCCCTGAGGCTTTGGACGGGACATCACAGTTCCAGTCATGTCTTCTGTCTTGAGAATCACCTACTGAAACCTTCAGGTCTCAATTTGAGGTGGTCTTTCATTGATCCCTGGATCAGTTCTCAGTGATATCTCTCTTCTCTGACATTTTTTCTCTTATATGATTATGTTCCTTTGTAGTGGTTAATTGTTAAGATCAAACTCTTTATTACTTCCTGCTTTTTAGCTGATTGTTTAATAGATGCATAATGCTGCAGAAGCATCAGGAAGGTCTTAGATTTATTTGTATCCCCACTATTCCTAGATCAGTAAATGTATAGGAACTGAGGAACCAGTAACACTTATTTCCACATTTGAATTTGAAAAAACAAGGAACTCTGAACTTGGCAGCTGGTCCTTGAGTATGGATAATGGTCTTTTTCTTCTGGGAAATCACTGTTGCCTACCTAGTTAGGATCTAAATCCTGAAAGCAAATGCAGATAAATTAAAGCTCTCTGATGCCCAAGCTTTTTGAAATAAGATGGATGGTCAAGAAAGAGTGATTTAGCTCAGGCATACAAAAGCCTTCAGTTAATGATAAATTTCTTTCCATTAATCTTGATATATTGTTAGCTCAGTATTAACTATGTGTTAAAAAAGGTATCTAATCTGTTTTGTGAAAACCAGAAGCTATCCTTAGTAAAGTAAAAGTAATTGCCACTTTAAATAAAGCCTTCCCTTGATTATCATTATTTTTTTAAGATTTATTATTTTTGACAGAGAGAGACAGAGAGGGAGAGAGACAGGTGAGGAGGGCCCAGAGCAATCTCCACAGCTGTACGTCATCAGTTTTTGACATGGCTTCATTCCACATGGGTGGGCAGGGGTCTGTGCAGGGTGGGGACTGGGCCGGGGGCCTCCTGCATGGAAGGCACACCCCAGTTCAGCATGTGGGGCCAGGGCCAGAGCCAGGATTCGATCCTCGGTCCATGAGGCTGCAAAGTGAGCACCCAACCCACTGAGCCATCCCAGCTTCCCCCACTTTATTATTTGCTAATTCAGATTTATCAAACAGATAAGTTAGATGGTAATTATTCTATTTACAAAAAGGCATTCTTTCAAAATTTATTGTAAATTTATTTAAATAGTGAGCTTTTATTAGTTGGGGCTTGGTTGCTCGTACCTTTTAATAGACATTATAATTATGAAGGGAGATCCTTGTTTCATTGACTAAATCTAATCTAACTTTTGAATAGCAGTGTTATCAGAAAAATGATTAGGGGTTGATTTCACAGTTCAGTTTGTGGGAGTTGGTGGCTATTGATTCAGTAGAATTGAAGTTGTTTTCTTAAAGGCATTAACCCTTAGAAAAAGATTCATAGTTTTTAAGTGTTTGAGGGGAAGCCGGGATGGCTCAGTGGGTTAAGCGCTCACTTTGCAGCGCCGGGGACTGAGGATTGAATCCCGGCCCTGGCCCGTGTGGAACCATATGCTGAACTGGGAGCTCCCCCAGTTCAGTTCTCTCTCTGAATCTCTCTCTCTCTCTCTCAAAAATAAATTTAAAAAAGCGTTTGAGCCTCTTGATGGAAAAATCCTGAAAGACAGTTTTTAAATAGAGAGAGCTAGTGCTTTATATTACAGTTTTAATGAGGAAAACATTTTTTCAATTTATCCTCCAAGTTAACGCAGCTTGTAATTCTTTAGTTAAAATTTAGTGTATTTATTAGGCTCTTTTCATCTCTCTGCCAATAGGCTTTCGAATGAGGGGTAATTATTTCAGGTTCCTATTCTACAGCTGATTTAGGGTCTCATAAAATATAATCCCTATGCTTTTTATAACCCTTTCTTGAGAGAATTTCTTAATGGCTACATTTTGAAGTTTAATTCTAGACTTAAAAGGAAACCTAAATATGTTTTCTGAAATTCCAAAGGCATGGATGAAGGAAGGAACTGGGGTAAGCACATGGTGGGGGAGTATATTTGAAGAGCTCACTAAAGTCAGGGACTGTGTTGGGAATTCATTAATAAATGAACAAACGTATTATCATGCTATACTTGATTGAGAAAGTGAATTATATTCATTTAGAAAATGTTCTGGAGGTAATGGGGGTCCTGAAATATAGTCTTATTCTAGATTCTTCTTATCAGTTACTACATTTTAATAAGGGAGGAGCTAGAAATACTAAATTGAGGCATCTTCTTAGCATAGAGGACATACTATAATTCATTAATTACTGTGTTTCATTAATTCTAAAAATACGTTTTCACACCTCTGAGATTGGAATGTATTTTATTATTGATGACATGTATTAATAGGATATAAATTATCATGTGTCCTGAAATTAATGGCATCTTAAATGTGTTGAAATATGGTGGCCACCCTCATTTTTAACACAGTACTTGGCTTAGGTTGAAATCTTATATTTTAATTTCTTTTTTAAAAAGATTTTTATTAAAATATAACTAACATACAATATTATATTAGTTTCAGGTATACACTGTAGTTATTCAACATTTATATACCTAAAGAAATGATCACCATAAGTCTAGCAACTACCTGACACTATACCATGCTATCAAAATGTTGACTTATGTTCCCTATGCTGTACATTACATCCCCATGACTTGTTTTATACCTAAAATTTGAACCTCTTATCCCCTTCACCCCCCGCTTTAAAAATTTTTTAGTTACATATGACATTCAATATTAATTTCAGGTGTATAGCATAGTGGTTAGACAGTTAGATAATTTAAGAAGTGATCCCCCTGACTAGTACCCACCTGGCAGTATGTATAATTATTACATATTATTGGCTATGTTCCCTATACTTTACTTACATCCCCATGACTATTTTGTAATTACCAATTTGTACTTTTAGTTTCTTAATTTTTATTTTCAACATCAAGCTTCTAAAACTATAACAGGATTACTGTCCAAAATTTTAACAAATTGTTTGGACATTGAACTTTTTGCTTTAGAGAGTAGACAGACTATCTTAAGACAGCTTAGTCAGGTCTGTTTTCTGTCATTTTCCAGGAGCAGTAGAGAACTGTGGACAATTCTGCTTGGAAGGTCAGCTCTGAGAGAACTGGTAAGTGGTGGTATTCTGCAGTAGATTCTGTGGTTCTGTGTGTAGTTTATATTATTAAAAAAAAAAAAAATTAAATTGCCTTCTCTTTGAAGTAGGAAGTAAACACATTTTTTTATTCCATATAAACATTATGCATTTCTTCTTGCTACTGAAATGTGATGTGTCTTATAGCCTCGCTACTAAAGTTTTTGAAATTCAGCATTTCTTTATTCCTTAGTGATTCCTTTTCTGAAAAGATACCAGTGCTGCTTGATTGGCTTCTGAGGGTCCGGGTACAAATACCATTCTGCTACCTCAGACTAAGGAAGATTCTTAGGACTTTTCTCTGTCTCATACTTTACTGCTTTTTCTTCCTTTTCCGTTTAACTAACACCTTAGATCCCAGAGGCTGTGAATTCTGGGACATATTCAAGTGTATAATCAATAAAGGACTGTTCTTCACATTAGTCATTGTGTATTCTGACCATATGAGTGCAAAGTGTTAAGATGACTTTTTTTTTTTAAGATTTATTTTTATTGTTTTTGACAGAGAGAGAGAGAGAGATACAGAGACAGAGAGAAGGGGGAGGGCCCAGAACAGTCTCCACAGTTGCACATCATTGGTTTTTCCACACAGTTTCTTTCCACAGGTGGGTGCAGCTCTCCGCAGGGCAGGAACTGGGCCAGGGTCTTACCCCGGTGAGAACCAAACTGGGGGCACTCCCAATGCAGCATATGGGTCCGCATGGGCTAGGGCCGAGATTT
>PVKE010039314.1:0-15067 GCA_004027555.1 Craseonycteris thonglongyai
TGAGTCGAGTCGTAACTGTTGCGTTCACGCGTTGCGTCCGGTGACAAGTGTAACACATAAGTCAAAATGTATTGTCTGGGTGGGCGGAGATCACAATGTCAGGCTGTCCGAATTCTAGGAATTTATGACCTTGGCAAATTCCCAGAATGCATTAAACTATTGCTAGAAAGTTTTGTCTTCTACAATCGCTTCAAAGTCCATGGTACACGGAATTCCAGCCCAGACATTGCGAGCGATCGACGATCGACCAAAATTGGCATCGCGATTGACCGGTTGACCGCGATCGACTTGTTGGCCACCCCTGCTATAGTAGATCATGCCTTTCAGAAGTTTTAAGACATTGCCAAGATAATTTTATCTATTATACTGAATTTTTCTTCTCCTCACCTTATAAAACTCATTTAAAAAAACCCTTTGGATTTTACTGAAGCACCTTTTATTTGGTAATTTTAGAACATGAGATAAAATATGATTAAATTTAGCATCTTCTTATGCATGGGCAGGGTTGATTTGTGCCTCAACCACAGCGTCATTTGGCTATTGGTTGGACTTGGACATTGAATGTAGGGTTAGGAACCCTGACCCCTCTCTTGTGTCACTTTAAACCAACATCTACAGAATTTTGTTAGTAACCTAAGGGAACCTGGGAATTATCTGATTTTACAGGAGTTGCTGATGGGATTTGTATGATCTTTGTCCTAGGCTGGTCCTGTTCAGCTGACAGTGTGAGGTGGCAGCCTCCATGGAGAGTTGATGGCCCATTCTCTGAGTAAAAAGGTGGAAATAGGACTAGATGGCCACTTTGAAAACTGCTCTCTGTCTCTCTCTTCCTATTTGTTTAAAATATTTACTTATACACCTAAGTATTATTATAAACTGATCATTGTAATTTTCCCTTATCCCGAATTAGATGGTTTGTTGTAGTTTAACACTTGATTAGCTCTACTTTGTTGTTCAGATTTTGTTTTATTTTTGTACAACATTTAGCAGCTAGTAATGTTCTTTGAACACCATAAGAGCCAACTATGACAGTAAGTCACATATACCATGGGAAAAGTCAACTGCAAGTTTTAAAAAACCATCATCATATTTATATTGATAGAGAGCTCTGTATTTTCTCCACAAGAGGTCAGGAAAATCTGGGCTGAAAATAAAATTTTTCAAAAATGTCTTTATGGAAAGAAGTACTTTACCGTCTACATATACTTTCTATTTTTATTTTTAATTTATTTTTTTGTTATTTATAGAGAAAGAGAGATACAGAAACAAAGACAGACAGAGAGAAGGGGGAGGGCCCAGAGCAGTCTCCATAGTTGAACATAATCAATTTTTTTTGACATGGTTTCGTTCCACACAGGTGGGCAGGGTCCACGCAGGGCAGGAACTGGGCTGGGGGCCTCCTGCATGGGAAGCATACCCCAGTTCAACATATGGGTCAGGACCGGGATTTAATCCTTGGTCCCTGGAGCTGCAGAGCGAGCACTTAATCTGCTGAACCATCCTGGCTTCCCCCATTTATACTTTTTAAAATATAAAAATGTTTCCCCTTTAAGAAAATTTCCATGAATGGTTTATTTTAGTTTTTTTGTTATTTTCTGGGCAGGCAGTCTTTCTTCAGCTTTGCTCATCACTTTTCCCTCCTTTGGATTCTAATCCAGACTTAGTGTTGTTGGGCTACAGTTACAGTGACCAAGGCATTGTTTTCATCAACTCATGATTTTAGATCTTTAATACATACATGGGGAAAAGGAAAGGACCAACATTTCACTAGTGTTTGTGCTAAGGAGAAAAATAACACGTGTGTCAAAGGAAACCAATCACATAATCAACTTGAGGTCAGTCCTGGTCATCCATACACATTCATACATTTTCCTGCTCACATTAGGTTTTATTCTCACTGCTTCCCACTGGCTCCCACCCCCACATGCTTTTGTCCTTTTGGTTCTTTGAGATTTAAATTACAAACTATGCTATAAAACCTACTATGCTATAAAACCTATCTTAATCTGTGATATCAAAAACTGAATTCTTCTGTCTTCTGTCAATTACAACAGAGTTGGTTTAACAGGTTAGTTCTCGCCGTCCTGGGAGAACAACAGGATAGGCTGTGAAGGAGGAGACATTTGAGTAATTCAGTTTACATAAAAAATATTTGTAGGATTCAGATTTGGGGGTTGAATATTTTGTGAATACCCAGTGACAATTGAACAATTTCTTTTCCTTTCTTTTTCTTTCTCTCTTTTTCTTTCTTTTCTTTCTTTTCTTTCTCTCTCTCTCTCTCTCTCTTTCTTTCTGCTAATATACTATTTGGAAGATAAATTGTATAAAACAATAAAGCATTAAGGACTCAATTTTTTTTAAAGGCCGATAGTGATTCCCCCCCTGTAGGGCATGAAATTAAAATGTGTGCACAGAACCAAATGATTGCTTCAGTACCATGTTTTAGTGGCAGCTGTCCTCCTGAAGCCATTAGTTTGCTAAAAGTAAGCAAAGTATAACAATGCAGGTGGCAAAAGATTGATTTAAAGAGGATGTTTATACAGAAAAATTATTGACAGCTACAGACATAATTGGTTGGCATAACTTGGTACTAGGTATGGCAAAAAGATGTGAGATATAGAAGTAACACTGGGACTTTCTTTGCTTGTGAGATGTAATTGTAACTAATAACACTAATACCATAAGCATAAGCAATATGCCCACCCATATATACCATTTGTTGTGATAAGGCTGCCCAGAAACACGTAAGTCATTTGTTACCTCTTCCTTTAAGTTCCATGGCAGTTTGTAGCCTTAGGAAATGTTTACTTGAAAAACCTCTTATTATTTCACTCCTAATTATAGATACAAATGGCCACATGGGTTTGGAGGAAATTCTTAAATGTAGAACATTTAGCAGTCCTACAAGTTCATTTTAATCCTGAATGCCTTATGTATTTTTTCATAGCTTCTTTTCAAAACACAGTCCGAGTTATCTGTTTTTCTTTATAAGTAGTGTAATGGGTGTGTGTATGTATGTATAATATATATATTATCATTTTTCATTTACATTATAACTCATTTCCCCTTGAACTTAACATGGTTAGCCTTGGTTGAGTGAGTGATATCACAGCAATTCTGGCTTCCTTCCAGCAAGCAGCCTTTTGCAGAGGGAAAAATGACAAAGTTGACTAAGAATTCCATAGCACAACGTGAAGGGGAATGTACTAAGCAGATTTTACCCAAAGGAAACATGAGGAAAACATCTTATTATATGATACATATTTAATGTTTTTTATATTCGAGAAGAGAACTTAATGTCTAAGAATATCCTTTGATTTTGCTGGTCAGAAGGATTTTTTTTACTCTGTGCATCTCCCCTCTCCTCCAGTCTTCAGATTAGGAATGATTTATTTACAGAGAAAAGGACATTACTTTGATATGCTATCCTAGTGTTAAATATGGGGTTTAAACATATTTATGGATGTGTAAAAGTTAATAAAAAGGAACATGATTTAGGTTATTTTGTGATTAGATATATTTTTAGTATGACTACAAAAACAGGAATTTTTGTGAAAGAAAAAGAAAGACAAAGAAAACATATATGAGAAGATTTGTAAAGTTTAATCATTTTAGGGTATGTGCATGTGTATTTTTGTGTATACTTTAAAACACATAATCTTGTATAATATAGATTTAATATACATGCACATTTGTAGTCATGATAAGTTATAATGTTAAAGCTCCAAGAAAATTTCCTTCTAACTTTTTTTCCTAGTCACTTAAAAATAAAATGAAAGAATTTTTTTTTCAATAAACTTCCACACTTTGCTCTTCATGAAAAAAAAATTATTTAGAGAAACACTGGCATACTTTTTGGGGGGCTATTAGTTTTAGAAGAATAGAATTTTTATTTGCTCTGCAAGATTATTCAGGCCTTATGTTGCTAGTTCATAAGAAGAATGTTCAATAAATTTACATAAGATTTTCAGTAAAAGTAGAATGCAAAGGGAGAGGCCATGGAATATTTCACATTAACCTAAAAGTAAAAGTTTCTTCTACATCTTTATTAACTCCATTTTTCTAGAATTATCTACAGCTCTTAAAATGATAAATGCCACATTAATGGCACACTCAAATCAAACAAGTTCCTCTTTTTATTTTCCTTTAAGTTTTTCTAGGAAATCAAAGATCCACAAAAGAAAGATTCAGTAATAATAAGGTTTTAAATCCTTAGTTTTCTCTTTGTAGCTACGATTTGTAAGTATAAAATGACACTTAAAAAAATACATCCTGGTCTTTATACAGTCATCAGATGAGGGACTAGAGAGGTGATGAGACCAACCTACGCATGTTGAGGAGATGTCATCTTCCTCCTTCCCTTTCTCTTGCTGTCCAGGTCCCTTTTGTGACTTTATAGCCCTCCAGTGCCCAAACAAATTAAGGCCTCCCAGATCTCCTTTTACTTTGGGAAAGTTGGAGACATTCCCAGTGTAGCCGAACTTTGTTATATGCATCCTTATATCTTAACCACCTTAAATTCTTTCTACATACTGATAATTGTTGAACCCTATGGAGAATTTTCATACACATCTACAACTATCATGATTACTTATGTTTATGCAGAATATGAATATTTTGATCCTGATCCCATTACTGGGGGTGAGAGATGAGACATGGAGGGCCTATTTACAGTGCTACAGTTTTATGCTTTGCTTTGATGCAATAGCTGTGTCTTATACATTTTAATTAAAGTAAAAATATGTAGGACATGCAAAGTAGATTTTTTAAAAATTGAAATTCTAACTATATAAAGAATCACCACATTTAGTTTATCAAATAGCATTGTGAAAATCTGTATGTGAAATCTACCCATTTCTTTTACTATACTTTGCATTAAATATTTAGTATGGCCAATTTTGATTGTAGTTGGTGACTATCAAGATCTTGAGGATTTTTATGCTCAGTGTTAACTTGGTTCTGCTACTTAGGAAAGTAGAAAATAAAGGTTGGAATTAGTTAAATTGTTTAAATGGAAAATATATTTAAGAGCTATCTTTATGAAAATATTAAGTGGATGTATTTTTTATTCCTGTAAACCATGATGCTATTGATTGTACCCTTTGTTGAAGTACAGCTTTCATAGTCTCAGGGGAAAGGCAAAAGATTAGAACCACCACGTCTGTGCTCAGCTTTGAGCATTGCATTAAATTTTTGGGGAAGTAGCAGTGAGACTGTAGTCTTGAGTTAGGCTTTGTCAAGAGAGAAAAGGGATTTATGCTTTCGCAAAACCTCTTTTGCATTATTCAGAATCAAGAAGCAAGGATTGAGATGAGGCCAACTTTGCAAAGATGGGGAAACCCCACTGGGCTCCAATGCCATTTGTTCCACCAGGTGAGGACTTTAGCAGTGGGCACTGAGGAGTGACCAGGAGCGAAAGAGGCATTTCATTAAGGCTGTGGGGCTGTGAGGCTCCAAAGGACAGTTCTGGGTCCAACCCTTGAGTCCCTAATATAAAAATAGTGCAAAGTATTACCCCAAACCCTTTATCATATATACCAATTCACCATGTATGATTTAGTATATTCTCTCTGTCTCCATATATAATTACTATTTTGAAGCATTTGAAAGTAGGTTGCATAAATCATGCCTCTTTATTTAGTCCTGTGTGTATTTTCTAAGAACAAGGATCTTCTCTTAGAAATCATATTAAGTTCAGAAATTTTAATGTTGATATAATACTTCTGTGTAATCTATTGTGCATAATCCAGTTTCACCAATTCTCCCAATGGCATCCATTTTTTTTCTAGTCTAAGAATTCAGTCCAGGGGAATCTTTTGAATTCAGTTGGCCCGTGCGATGGAGTTATCTTTAATTGACAATTTCTAGTCCAGTTTCTCAGTCTACACATCCAACCTCCAATTGCCAGAACAGAAGCTTCGGAGCAAGTTTAATTTTTTTCTTATTTTTGCATATTTATATGTATTGTACATTGATTGTGCTACAGATACCTTTTGTGTATCCATCACTGTTCCCAAATGCTTCCATGTGAACCCTCTAGTGGAATTGAGAGATTTGACTATTATCCTGGTTACTCAATTAGAATTGAGGTCCAATAACAAAGGGATTGATCTCACTTTTGTAACTTTGAAAGGTGCAGTAGTGAAGTTAGAAGAAAGTCAGGGCCATCTATTTTAAAATAGTAATAACTACATTTTATTACATACACTAGGCACTTAATATCCACACTCTTATATAATCTTCCAAACAAATTCGTGATGTAGGTTAAAATCCTTCATGACTTACAAAGCTGGTTGGTGTTATCTGTCTTCCCTTGTCTAGCTTCCCACTGCTTATTCATGATTCTCACCTTCAGGTTTCTAGAAGGGCCATATTTTTACATTCTTTTCTGTCCCATACATATACTCTTCTCTTTGTCTGGAACATTCTTTGAATTTTTTTGAAGAAGCTTAGTTGTGAAGAGAAGATGAGAGTTAATAGTCAAAGGAAAGTTGTGTTTACAGATCTTATTGTTGATGTTGTGTGTATATTTTAATGACAGCCATGTATTTATTTTGTAAGCTGAGGGGAAGGAGTCAAAGAGCTAGGATGAAGATACAGAGGAAGAAGGCAATTGATGGAGGAAGATTCCTGAAGAGGAAGGTAGAGATGAGATAAAGGGTACAAGTGAAGAGATTAACTTTGTACAGCTGGGAAAATTTATTGGTATGCATGCCAGAAGTTCAGGGAGCTTGGCTTTGTTAGTCTCTGTTTTTCACTGTGAAATAGGATGGTTGGTCAGTTGTAATATGCTGAGAGTGAGGAGGCTAGAGTTGAAGGGAGAATGGAGGGTGAAGGTGGGTGGATAATAGGAACATATCTTAAGTGTGAGGAATTTGGGGACGGAGAACACCTGTGTCCTTGTTTTTATGCTGGAACTCTGGAAGCAACATGAAATTTCTTGCATGTAGCCTTGTGTGGGAGCAAAAGAAATGTCTGTAGAGTGCCTGAGAGAGCCTCCCTGGAGTTGTAGTCTATAGGGGAGCACTAGAGTTTTCTGATGTGGCTAGAATGACATAGATAAAATACATGGGGGCTTATGGGAATGAGGAGTAAGCTTCAGTGATCTGTGAGAGCCAATGAGATGAAAACGAGAACTTTTTAGAGGATGCCAGCCTGATGGATGAAACTGATGACCCAGTTGTTCTCCATTCCTTACTCCTGTCTAAGATCCCTAGTGGAAGATGATAAAAATCTGGGCAACAGTGAAAGATTTTTCTTTTGAACCCACATCCCCTAAAAAAAAAAAGTGATTGGCTTATAAATAACATACACACAAAATCTTACAAGGCAACCCCTAGTTCAGCTGTCTTTTAAATGGAAAATACTTCTGTTAGTGTTCCAAGAACTGAATTTGTTGAGGAGTTTCCACTGAGAATCGGAACTGAAAGAGATGTGCGATGAAAGAAATAGAAATCTTTCTCTTATGAGAAAGGCCTTTGGAATATGGCCTTTTTACTTTCCAGTATTTTTCTGCCTGAAGCAATTACATGTCTAATTAATAATAATATTCTATTAAACAGTATGATTAATCTGAGAGATCATTATGGATAAGTAGATTTTAAAAGCAACCTAAATCCCCTTGGTCTGAGTTAAGATAAAATAACCCTGAATTTCTTATCCAGAGAGTTTTTTTTCTCTTTGTGATATAACTTGAGGGAACATTCTATGTCTATGATTCTTTCAGTGTGTGCACTTTATTATCTGATTAACTTAAAGGAGACTTTTTGAATAAATAGCACATATTCAGTTTCCCTCTAATTTAATTGTAAGTTTGTATAAGCTATTTACATGTGAATATTTTTTCAGGCTATATCAGTTATATGGTATCTTTCTGTTGTCAGCTTCATATGGGGCAAAACTGTTAATATTTTACTTATAGAAACAAAGAAAGATTTGGGAGAACTGGGCAGAAAAGTACCACACAGGATATTTCAGGGTAAATACCAAGGCTTTAAACTTTTCCTGATTCCTGAGCTGGGGAAATGGCAGTACCACTGCTTTATATTATAAATTCAATGAGTGAAAACATCATAAATGGTCTTGCTTTTCCAAAGGGCATGATTTTTAGAGAAGTTCGAGTGTTTTTAAGAGCTGCTGTTGTTGAATTTTTGATTAATCAATGGGAAGATGTTTTTGATACATTAATACTTTCCCACTGCTAGGCACTGGAGTATAACAATTAAGTTCTAGGTTTGGGAATTTCTTGGCTTCAGGTGTTAGCTTTTCTACTTACCAGCTTTGATAAAAGATGCCTACTCGATAGCTCCACTTTGATGTCTAAGGGGCATCTCAAACCTAACATGCCTCAATTTTTGATTCTCCTCCCCTAGTTTCTTTCCTAACTGTTCCCTATCTTAGTTTCTAAAGTCTTGGGATCAATTAGGTTTCTTTTCCTCACCCAACCCATTAGCAAGAGCTGACAACTCCATCTCTAAAAGGGATCCTGAGAATGCCCGAATTTTCTCACCTGCACTTCCACCTTTCCAAGTGATCTGTAGTGTAGATCATTGCAGGAGTATTTAGGTGCACTGATTCCTTTTTACTTCCTAACATAGATCCCTAGTGATCGTTTATCATTCCTTTGCTTAAAAGCTGCAAAATTTTTCTCTTCTACTCAAAACAAAATCCAGGGGAAGCCAGGATGGCTCAGTGGGTTAAGCGCTCACTTTGCAGCCCCGGGGACTGAGGATCAAATCCCAGCCCTGGCCCATGCGGACCCATATGCTGAACTGGGGAGTGCCCCCAGTTCGGTTCTCACCGGTGAGACCCCGGTCCAGTTCCTGCCCTGTGCAGCCCCAAGCCCACCTGTGGAATGAAACTATGTGGAAAAACCAATGATGTACAACTATGGAGACTGTTCGGGGCCCTCCTCCTTCTCTCTGTCTCTGTCTCTGTCTCTCTCTGTCAAAAACAATAAAAATAAATTTCTAAAACAAAATCCAAACTCCTTACCTGGCCTATAAATCCCATATGATCTGGCCTTGCTTGCCTGACTCTGTGATTTCATTTTGCTCAACAACCCCAGTTGTCTTGGCCTTCTCTTTGTTCCTCAAACCTGCCCTATTTGATTTTATTCAGAGCACTTATCTATTCAAATAGTACTTACTCATGTGCTAATTAGTTTTCTTTTGTCTTCTCCAAATTTAGTGAGTTGGGTTCTTTTATGATTTGTCCATTGTTGTGTTTTCAGTATGTAGAATAGTACCTGGCACCTATTAGATAGTAAATAACTGTTGAACTAATGAATGAGTGAATGGGTGAATGATACCAATATTAGAAACCTGGGATTCATCCCATGCTTGTGCTCTTGCTTTCTATTATACTTCTAATCAGTAGGCAAGTTCTGTAGATGTTGTACTCTTTCAATGTTTCCAGAATCTGTCTCTTCTACTACGCTGCCTTGGTTTATGTCATTAGCACCTAGATAGTTTCTAATCCTCTGGTCAAGGACCGACTCTTGGATATAACTTTTCCTCTTCCTCCAGGAGGAATCAATCAACTACTTTTTGTGTTGCCATGGTATCCCTTATTTCTGCCATAGGACCTCTAAGGCTTTATTACACTTTTGCTGTGTTCATTTCCTTGTATTGTATTGTAATCCCTCTGGAGGCAGGGACTGCATCTTTCTGTGTGTGTGTGTGTGTGTGTGTGTGTGTGTGTTTTCCATTCTCAACATCTAGCACAGTACCTGCCATATAGTAGATGTTCAATAAATGAGAGAAGAGAATGATGAGTGAATACAAATGAATGAGTCTGGCTAAATGGGGCCATATAAAAACAGTTACAAATAAAACACAGACCTAAAATTAAGATGTATAGGTGATGTTTAACCTGTGAATTTAAAATAGACTTTAAAGTTTACCTATTTCAATTAAATAATGATTGATAAACTTTTGAGATTAACACGCTCTCTCCTCCAGTGTCTTCAATTTGAGCTCTTAAGATAATTCTACACATAAAAATAAAAAATCCCTATATTTTTCTTATAAAGATATAAAAATAGATAATGTAGAACAAAGAACCCCATGATACATACAAGTTTTAGAAAATTTTTTTTTCCCTTTGTATTCTTCATTGTTTTTAAAATATGCTTCACATACTAAAACAATTTAGGAAAACTATGAATAAAACTTCACACATCCTAGGACCCTAATCTAACCATAAGTGGTTTGAGTTTCATTCTTATTTTTGCTACAGTACTCACTTTATGTGCATCTTTTGTGTTTCTAAATATTGAAATCAGTCCATCTTGGTTAACAAAATATGGAAAGCTGTAACTCTGTAACATTTTCAGACAATGAATATATAGTATATTTTGCATGTAATTTTTATCTGTTTCCATCAAGTGTAACAATATGTTGAATTTGCCACGGGCCTTTAAAGCTTCAATGTTGTGAAGAGCTCTGCATGAAATTTTAAAGAGACTGGACCTTTCATCTGCACAGCAGCAGGGCACCTCACTATAAGGACAAGAAAGAAAAAGAGAACATTTCTGAAGCAATAGCGAAAAATAACAGCAGAAGCAATTATTTCATCAAAGGTTGATTTTTTCCCCCCTTATTCCCTGTTTTTTTCAAATTTCTTAGCTGGAGATTGTCTGCCTTGTTGCTTTTGTCTCTGGTTCTATGTTTAACTTTCAGGTTTCACGTGGTCAGAATAGGGGGAAAAATTCATAAATGAAAAGATATTTATTTTAGAAGGTGATGTTATTGATAATAGCATTTAAATGTATTTGCAAAGGATCAGCAAGTTGGGAACAATGTGAAGAACTAAATTTGACATTCCCTGGAGTTCTTAGTCTGTTTAATTGCTTGGGAAAGCGAATGAGGGGTCCTCAAACTACAGCCACATGCGGCTTAGCAGCCGACTCGTCCCGGGCCCGCAGTCTGGTCCTCTAATGGTCTGAGGGACAGTGAACTGGCCCCCTGTTTAAAAAATTTGAGGACGTCTGCGTGACTTTTCTTCATGACTTTGCTTTCTCCCTTTCCTCCCATGAATATTAGCACAAACTTTGACTGCTCTGGGGAGAGTAGGAGAAATTTCTCTCTCTTTTCTCTGTGCTAATATCAATACTCTTTCTTTTTATTTGGGGTGGGGCTGGATATTCCTGGCTGTGGAGTCAATTAGTACCAGTTTTTATGAAATGGACACCATTCTACTGGCAGTAAGAGTAACCAAATGTGGGCTGCCACCTTCTTTTACTGTGATTCTGAGAAACCCTCAAAATGAAATGCTTCGGCTTCCCCATGGGCCAGGATCTGAACCTCAGTCAAATGAAACTTAGGAGTCCTCCGGATGCTGCATTTTTGGAATTGGGGGTGGGGGATCAGGTCTTCCTATGGGTATTAAACTTGGTATTTTACCCCCTCTTATGCTATTTATTTGCTGTAGTCTTGGATGACTTGCTCTAACTTCTTTTCTATTTTCTTTCTCTTCTTTGGACTTTGAGGCTTTTGGGGACTTTCCCCATATGAATTTCCTATTGATGCTGTAACAAGTTACTTTATAAACTTAGTGGCTCAAAAACACATACATGTATTTTTTTACAGTTCTGGGGTCATAGGTCCAAAATGAGCCTTATGGGGCTGAAGGTGTCAGCAGGACTATGTTCCTTGTACAGGCGCCAGGGGGAGAAATTGTCTCCTTGTCTTTTCCATCTTGTAGAGACTGTCTGCTTTCTTTAGCTCATGATCCTTTCCTCCATCTTCAAAGTACCGGTATATCACTTCCACCTCTGCTTCCATCTTTCTCAAGATCCTTAATCACATCTGCAAAGTCCCTGTTGCCACTTTAAGTAACATATTCATATGTTTTTGGGATTATGACATGCATATCTTTTGGGGTCGGGGGAAGCACATTATTCAGCTTACCACTCCCTTCAACATTATACTACATAAAAGTTTTGTAGTTCTCATTCTGGTATTTTTCTTTCCCTCCATTTGTGGATGCACACGTCATTCCATTCTCAACTGACAATGACTGTGAGCTTGTTAAACAAGAAAGAGAAGTTATGTTTTCATCCTCTCCAGTATTCCTCCTAAGAGTCAAAACAGTGATCAACTTCAGGGGAGTAAATTTCTTTCAGGTGTGGCTTGCTAATACTTGGGCAATCCCCTCTCTGACCAACTGTTTATAGTTTTAGGAAGATCTCTTCATTCTTTGCCAAACTTAGGTACTCCATCTTTTGTGTTCCCATAGCACAGGGATGGGCAATGGTTTTGGCTCGGGAGCCGCTTTGTGGAAACGAAGGTTAGCGGAGGGCCACACCTTTTAAAATGATTACATTTATTAGTTAACTTTGCATTTCAGAAAAGATATAAATTGTATCATAAAAATCTGATGTCTTGGCGGGCTGCAAAGAATCCTGTAGTGGGCCGCGGTTTGCCCACCCCTTCCATAGTACATTGTGCATACTTTTACTGTAAACTCCATCTCTTAGGATTGTAATTATTTGTGTTTCTTAATAAATGGACTTGCTTGAGAGAAGGAATCTTGCCTTATTTACCTTTATTTTTTCCCACTAAAATGGAGCTTGTCACAGAGTAAACATTTAGCGTATATTTTTCTGAACCAATGAGTTCCTAAACAACCCTATAGAGCAGGGGTGTCAAACTCAATTAAAACACGGGCCATTTGGTGCAACAGGCAAGATTCACGCAGGCCACATCACATTTACAAACGTTGCCGGAACTGAGTCAACGTGTTTATACACGCCCACAGGCCCCCAGGAAAGGCACTGGGCCACGTGTATACTCGTCTTCAGTAGTTAAAGGGTTAACGAGGGAATTGTGTGTACGGTATTGCCTCGATCTACCTTAAGCGCTATTTTCTGCATAACAATTTTTTCTGTTTTCATTTTATTTCAGAGCATCATGGACCACAAAAAGTTACCTTGGGGCCGCCAGTTTGGTACCCCTGCTATAGAGCAAGCTTGTCCAATCTGTGGCCCATTGTCCACATTGCAGCTGAGGACAGCTTTGAGTTCTGCCCAACACAAATTTATAAACTTTCTTAAGACATTTTAAGATTTTCTTGTGATTTTTAAAAAGCTCATCAGCTATTGTTAGTGTATTTTAAGTGTGGCCCAATACAGTTCTTCCAAATGTGGCCTAGGGAAGCCAAAAGTTTGGACACCCCTGCTATAGAGTGAAGCCCAAACCTTAGGAGATCATGAAGTCTCCTTTAGTCTCCTATCTTCCCTCTTCACACTCCTCATTTTCTGTTCACTTTATGTTCTCTCCATGTTGTACTGCTTTCTGTTCTCCAAACCACTTTCCATTTTATTTTTGTTCCCACTGTGGTAACGTACAAACTAACGTTTGAGGAGGCTTACTTTGTGCTAGCCTTAGTACAAACTACTTTACAAGCATTTAATCCTCATAATACTCCTATGTGGTTTACATTTTACATATAAAAAACTTGTAGAGACTACATAACTTCCTTGAGATCACACAGCTAGTAAGGACTAGGTCTCAGGTTTGAACTCAGTGGTTCAGGTCTAGAGCCCATATTGATAATTATCACTGCCTCCTGAATATGGGCTTTCACTCCAAAGGGATTGCTTAGGATTTCCAGAAAACTCCGTATTCCCATTGTGCTCATCATAATGCCTAATAAAACCTACATCTATTTAGGATTGTAGTATGTGTGAGAGTTTTATTTATGAGGGCTCTTCTATGATTGCATGACAAATTTTGAAGAGAATACTGACTACAGCCACTCTGCATAACTCCTTTGAATCCACTTCCAACCACATGTCTCAATCAGCCATTGCCATGAATACCTGCAAATTGATTTCCAAAGAAATAGTACTCATTACGTGACTGAACAGAGCATCAGCCATTCCTTCCTTTTACCTCACTGGTATTCAAACATTTTTTGTGTGTGTCAAGCAGTGGAATCCATTCTTCAGAAAAATCTCATGTAGACCTCCAATATATAAAACAGATAAAAATGGATGTAAATTTTCTGTGTCCTGCCAGAATTGTTCCATAAATCCCTCTCTCAAGTTTAAGGACCCAGCAACCTCTTTCCCAATCTACTTGCCCCTGTTCTTTATTAACTGAGTCTATGGGAGAATCCCATTGACCCAGGTTTGTGACAGATTTGTGATATATATGTTCTTCATCAGTGCCTTGTGTCAATCACTTAGATTGTGTGAATTCAAAAGAGACCTAAAATAGCAAAAGATGATGGGTATATACCTAAAGGACCATAAAGTATATATACCTAAAGGACCAGAAGTTTCCCCAAATAGGGGAAAGAACTCTCATAGGGCCCATGGAGGAGCTGTTTGTTTTTTTCCTGGGGTATCATTGCCTTGATGAATCTATAGTTCAGGCCCTGGACTTTATCCTGCCAGGCTGAGAAATTTCATTTTGTCTACAACTTGTGTAGTCTCTCTACTTGAACCAAATGAATACTTGAACCAGGATTCCTGTTGCCTGGGGCACACTTGAATAGGCTCTGTTACCATGTACTTGTCTGAAACTTTTATTCTGTGTGTCCATGGCTAAGCAATACTTGTTTTATAACAATTGACTCATTATATCTTAGCAAGGATATAGTCAAGTATTCTGCTCTTTGTTACACGGGAGAGTATACTATGTTAGTTAAGATCATACCCCTCGTGGGTGTCAAATTAAACAGGGCTAGCTTCACACTCCTAGTACTGCCACGTATAAACTTTCTTAAAACTAAACTTTATTTATTATATTATTTTTTAAAGATTTATTTTGTTGTTTTGTTTGTTTGTTGTTTTGTTTTTTACTTTTTGAACTGAACTGGGGGCCTCACCGCATTCAGGAAGCACACCCCAGTTCAGCATGTGGGTCCGCCTGGGCCGGAGCCAGGATTCGATCCTCGGTCCTCGGGGCTTCAAAGCGAGCGCTTAACCCGCTGAGCCATCCCGGCTTTCCCCCACGTATAAACTTTCTGACCCTTGCTAATTTTCTTAACTTATTTTTTACAGATTTATTTTTATTGTTTTTGACAGAGAGAGAGAGAGAGAGAGAGAGAGAGAGAG
>PVKE010039315.1:0-15066 GCA_004027555.1 Craseonycteris thonglongyai
AAAGGCGAAAGCTAGGGGAAAGCTTATACATATGATATCGCAAACACACCAACGAATATAATAAACCTGTGTAGATACTCAAACAATATTTTAAAATTCTGACAAATGTATAAAAATAAATTATAGTTTTACTTAGTGTTTATGAAAACTTCTGATGCCGTCAAATAATGGCAGGCGCACACAAATCGGGCCGCGGATGCCATGGCGTCCGCGGGCACGGGGTTGGAAATCCCTGCTATAAATTATCAACTTACTCCACCTTCCCCACATCATCTGTGATTATGAAGGCATAAGTAACCAGCCTTGACTAGTGAATCAGTGGTAGTAGATTAGTGGTTCAATGAACATCAGTTACTGTACTTATTTCTGCTCTATAAATTAAATATTTGATATCTAGAAGAAGAATTTAATTTTTGACATATTCAAACTATTCATTCAGTAAACATTTATTAATTGTCTTATATTACGATTGCAATACAAATGTAAACATGAAAACATTTACTTAGACTAGCAAAGAAATTATAACAAATTAAAATTTTAAGTTGCCAAATACTACAAACATAAAATACAAAAAATCATGTTTATTAAATAATTACCTGTCAAGCTTCTATATTTTATCTTTTAAAAAGATTTTTATTAAAATATAACAAACATACAGTATTATATTAGTTTTAGGAGTGTACCATAGTTACTCAACATTCATATACCTAAAGAAGAACCATCTGACACCGTACCACACTGTCACAATAGTACCTATATTCCATATGCTGTACATTGCTTCCTGTGACTTGTTTTATACCTAGAAATTTGGGGCTCTTATTCTCCTTCCCTTTTGTTACCTTAAAATTTTTTTTTAATTACACTTGACATTCAATATTATTTTATATTAATTTCAGGTATACAGCATAGTGGTTAGACATTTATATCTAAATGTCATTTAAGCATGATCCTCCTGACTAGTTTAGTAGCAATCTGGCGCTATACATAGTTATTACCATATTATTGACTACCGGTATATTCCCTATGCTATACTTTGCATCCCAATAACTATTTTGTAACTACCAATTTGTACTTCTTAAGCCCTTCACTTTTTATACCCTGCCCTGACAGTTCTGCCATCAATTATCCCAGTAAATCATTCTAGTACCAATCTGATACCATACATATTTATTACAATAGCTTCTCAGCCTTTTGGGTAAGATCAAGTGTAGGACATACTTATATTATTACTGACTACATTTCTTATGCTATACACGACACCCCATGACAACTTTGTAACAATTTGTACTTAATCCTTTCCTCTCTTTCACCCTCCTCCCATCTGAAATGTTCTCTGTATCTATGAGTTTCTTTCTGTTTTGTTTATTTGTTTAGTTTGTTCTTTAGATTCCACATAGAAGTGAAATTACAATTCATCTGTTTTCCTCTGTCAGACATACTCCACTCAGCACAATACCCTCCAGGTCCTTCAATGCCACCACAGATGGCAAGGACACATTTCCTACCATGGCCAAGCAATATTTCAGTGTATATATGTACCATCCTCTTTATCTATTCATCCATTGACAGACACCCAGGCTGCCTCCACACCTTGCCATTGTAAACAATGCTGCAATGAACATATGAATACATGTGTCCCACTGAAATAGTGTTTTGAGTTTCTTTGGATAAATAAGCAGAAGTGGGAGTACTGGGTCCTTTTTTGTCTTTTATTATATACCCTTTGTTTTAAAGTCTATTTTGTCTGCTGTAAGTATTGCGACTCCAGTTTTTTGTTCGTTTGTTTGTTTTTTGGTATCCATTTTCATGAAATATCTTTTTGCATCTTTTTACTTTCAGTCTGTATGCCTTTCAAAATGAAGTGAATGTCTCGTAGGCAAGGGTCTTGTTTTTGTATTCATTCAGCCACCGTATCTTTTGATTGGAGCATTTTATCCATTTACATTGAAAGTAAATGTTAATAGATATGCAGTTATTGCCATTTTATTACTCAAATATATTTTTTCATCTTAAAGATGTCCCTCCCCATTCCTTGTAATATGATTTGGTGGTGGCATTAAATTTCTTTAGTTTTTCTTAGTCTGGGAAGCTCTTTGTCCTTCAATTCTAAATGATAGCTTTTCTGGGTAGAGTAATCATGGTTATGGGTCCTTGCTTTTCATTACCGTACTTTGAATATTTGTGCCAATCCCTTTCTGGCCTGCAAGGTTGAGAAATCAGCTGACAGTCTTATGGGAGCTCCCTTGTAGATAACTATGACATATAATTTCCTTTCTTTGTGTTTAACCTTTGGTGTTTTGATATGTGTCTTGGTGTGGACTTCTTTGGATTCATCTTATTTGAGACTTTCTGTGCTTCCTGGGCTTGTATGTCTTATTTCCTTCACCAGGTTAGGGAGGTTTTATGTCATTATTTCTTCTAGGTTTTCAAGTTCTTGCTCCCTCTCTTTTACTTTGGTATCTTTTTGATGTGAATGTTGGTATACTTGATGTTGTCCTAAAGTTACCTTAAACTAACCTCAAATTTTTTTTTTTTTGGAGGCGGGGCTTTGATTAGGTATTTTCTGCTACCTTAACTTCTAAATTGCTCACCCAGTCCTCTGCCTCATCTAATCTACTGTGGATTTCTTCTAATGTATTCTTCATTTCAGTTATTGTATTCTTCACTCCTGACTGGTTCTCTTATGATTTTTATCTCAATTTTTATGTTTCCTATTTCCTCATTGTAATTTTCCATGAGATCATTGAGCACCCATATAACCAGTGTTTTGAATTCTGTTTCTGGTAGATTGCTTGCCTCCATTTTGTTTATTTCCTTTTCTGGAGCTTTGTTTTGATGTTTCTTTTAGGACACATTTCTTTGTTTTCTAATTTTGTCTGCCTCCTTGTGTTTGTTTAAATTATTACATAGAGATACTTATGTATCCCAGTCTTAGTAGAGTGGCTTTATATAGTAATTTTCTTGTGGAATTCCATAACACAGCCTCCCTGGTCACCAAGCTGGGTGCTCCAGGTGTCTCCCTTGTGTGGGTTGAGTGTGCCCTTCTATTTCATTTGAGCATTGGGTGCTGTTTGCACATCAGTGGAAGGGATTGACCCTCATGCTGATTGGTTGTGAGGACTAACCATGACTACAGTGGAGGAGCTATTATGCAGGGGCTGACTCAACATAGTAGGATTTGCTTTATCAGGGCTTTGCCCAGTTTGCCCTTTGAGTATGTCATCCTTGGAGGTGGCCAAGTGATGCTCTAACTTGAATCAAAGCTGGACACCAGATATACCAGCCCCTGACAGAGGTTCCACCATAGGCCAAGTTCAGCTGTAGCCTGTGGCCTGCCCTGGGTCATCTAGCATAAGCCATAAAACAATCCACAAATGGCCATCACCCTCTCTGGGCTTGGAGGTTCCTAGAGAAGCCTAGCTGCCCACTAAGGCCCTCTAGCCCTATTGCTAGGCTTGGGGCTTTTTAGCAATAGGTACGGGACACAGTGAAGCCAGATGCTGCTTGTTAGGGTTCTGTGAACCTTTGAGAGATTTTAGAAAAAAATGCAGCATCAGCCAAGACAGGCTGTTTGTATGGAAAGCCAATGGAAGTGTTTTTTTTATGGGCCCAAAATTTGGGTGGGGTGGTATCTCAGGGAATCACCAGGGTGGGACAACCAATGTTAGCCAGATTTATGGAGATTCAGATATGGCAGCCAGTTGTGTCTGCATGTCAGGAGTGGGGAGGGCTCAACAAAGAAACAAGGGATTCTGCCAACACTTCTGTGTGGGAGAAAGCGGTTACTCCAGCCCTCACCCTGAAGCCAGACAACTCAATTTCTCCTTGCATGTCTCTGACAACTTTCAAGCTTTTGCCCCAGTAATGGAACTCAGAACCAATGAGTACTACAGTGTATAAGTTCTTGTGTGGGCCCTTTAAGAGGAACGCTTGAGTCTCTAGTCAAACTTGGTCTCACTTATCCTCAATTTTCACTGTTTTTCATAGCCAGAAGTTTGGGGTCTTCTCTCCCTGGCACTAGAACCCTGGGCTGGGGAGCCTGGTGTGGGGCTGAGACCCTTTGCTCCTCCAGTACCTTCATAGCTGAGGTATCTCTTCTGATTTTTAAAGCTCACATATGTGTTTGGGACCAACCTATTCCACATCTCTGCTCCTCCTATCAGTCTTGAGGTTGCTTCTGCATGTCCTTAGTTGTGGGCTTCAGTTCACCTACACTTCATGTGATTCTCATGTTGTTCTGCAGTTTAGTTGTATCTGCCATCTTAAGCATAAAATCCTATATTTTTCTACATTTTTTGCTTGCATACTCTTTGATTGCTCTTTATATCATAGTGCCTTAGTGTTATATTTTCTAAAGAGAGACTAAAAAGAATTCAGTCTTTTCTCTAACATGTTGATAGAAATTTAGCTTTTATTATTGGCAGTTTGCAAAAGCTTACTTCAGCTTCACAGAATTTTTTTTATTGGTAATATCAATATCAATCTATAACAATATCGTCTATATCATCTATATCTATATCTGTCTATCTATCTATATCTATTTATCTATCTAGACTTTCAAACTTAGGAAAAATGCTATCAAATTTTTTTTTTCATGTAGGAGCTATACAATTTCAGGATACTATACAGTAATAAGGTGACCAACCGTCCTCCTTAGGGAGGACAGTCCTCCTTTTGGAAGTTCTGTCCTCCCTCGAAAAGTGTCCTCCTAGATGTCCTCCTTTTCAATATGTAATACTAGATGTCCTCCTTTTTCTTTTCTTTTCTTTTTTTTTTTTTTTGGTTGTGCAATTGATTTTCTTTTCTTTTGGTTGTTAAATTTATTGGGGTGACATTGATTGGTAACAATTAGATAGTTTCGGATGTACAAGTCCACATCATATCACCTATGCTTCGCATTATGTGCTCACCACCCAGAATTAACTGTCCTCTTTTTCATTGGAAAATGTTGGTCATCTTATACAGTGATGATGACTTGACAACATTTGAACTTGGTTACCTATATCCTCTTTATAGTGGCATATTATGGCTTTCTGTTCCCTTCATATTTGTCAGTATTTTATATTATATCAATTAGAAATTTTAATCTTTTTCCAAGGAAATTTATTCTTGGCTATTTGTATTATTAAGTAATCTGAAATACTATTCATTATTAATACTCAAAACACATTTCTTTCTCTCTATAAACTGTGGTTTTGTATCTCTTTTGTCTGATATTGCCAGAATTGGTTAGGACAATATATCTTATATATGCTAATATGTAGTCCAATATGTTGACACAAATAAAATATGTGACTTCATACATAGGTGCACTTACTG
Organism: Craseonycteris thonglongyai; assembly: GCA_004027555.1. Lineage (NCBI taxonomy): Eukaryota > Metazoa > Chordata > Mammalia > Chiroptera > Craseonycteridae > Craseonycteris > Craseonycteris thonglongyai. The sequence continues at coordinate 5,320 of PVKE010039315.1, forward strand.
TTTGTATGCCCATGCCTGTTTGTGCCCTAAAAATATAGGGTGTATGATAAAGTTAATTTTGTATGACTTCCTCAAAAAAGAAAAATAAAATGTAAAATTAGAAGGTGTATTTATTTTTTTATTATTTTTTTTAAATATATATATTTTTTATTTATTTATTTTGACAGAGGAGAGAGAGAGATACAGAGACAGAGAGAGAACTGAACTAGGGGAGCTCCCAGTTCAGCATATGGTTCCGCACGGGCCGGGGCCGGGATTCGATCCTCGGTCCCCGGCGCTGCAAAGTGAGCGCCTAACCCACTGAGCCATCCCGGCTTCCCCAGAAGGTGTATTTATAATGGAATACTCTGAGAATTATCGAATCTATTCTTGACAGAAGAGAACTTCTATTTTATAGGCATTGATGACAATTGAGTTCTTTAATTACAGTTTTATACACCTGATAATTGGAAGAATTTTCCTAATGACTTGCTGCTCAATATTTGCCACTATCTTCATACTTTCATTGCCAGGACATGGCAGGATAAATTCTTAACCAATTTGACCTCTGGCCCTTTCTCTTTCTATTATGACACCAATAGTCCTGGGAGCCATTCCTATCCCAGGATAGAAAAGAGGGCTGTGAATCACATAAATACATCCACATAAATCCTAACTAATATATCTCCATATTACCTTCTTCTTAGCTGGATCCTCAGAATGCCTGTGTTCATTCCCAGTGTTGTCCACTATGGTGAAAAGTATGACAGAAAAGAAGTCCGAGTGGATTAAAAGAGTCAGCACCTGAAAAGTGCAGGGACAAGTGCTATTCTCCTCATATGGCATGCATAGATTTTAGCTGATAACACCATCCTCATCTTTACCCTCATCCTCCCCATCGTTATGTCTATACGTGTTGTAGTGGCCTTTTCAGTTTTTGGTGGTTTGTCACTTGGAATTTTTTATAAGCAGCTTTTTACTATTTCTGTTTTTACTTCCTTGCCCTTTTAGAACCTAGATTTCAAAGACTTTAGAGCTGGATGAACCACTAGAGAACATTTGTTCCACCCCTTTATTTTATAAATGATAACTTAGTGCTGATGGTCAGTCAACTATTTAATAGCTGAACAAGGGCACATATCTTTTAGCTTCTAATACCATGATTCTTTACTCTCAAATCTCATGGGTAGATCTGTATCAGACTACACTCAGCTTCCCAAGAATAAGTGTAAATTAAAGTAGGCATGCATTGATTGAATCTCTGTGGATGCCTCCCCTCAAAAATTGGCAATTAGAATCCTCAGTGCACTTCTACTCATAAAATGCCACATAATAGTGCTAATTTTGATAGGGCTTTTAGCTAGGCTGACCAGACATACCATTTTAAAAAGAACAGAAAACAATGTTACTGTCCCATTTAAAACAGTATGTGTGGTCAGCCTACTGACACCTTTACTTTAGTCCAGTGAGACAAGGCTGACCAGATGTACCATTTGAAACAGGACAGTACCATTGTTTCTGTTCTGTTTAAACTGAAATGTCTGGTCAGCGTGCTTTTAGCAAAGTGAACCATGTCATGAACACTCACAGGAAATGGAAATTCACCTTGTGAAGAGGTAGGCTTTATACAGGCTTTGGGTTTTTCTTTCTTCAGCAGGGAAGGTGTCTTAATGTATCAGCTGCCCAGCCTTCCTCTGGGGCTTGGGTTTTAATTTCCAGGCTGACAAAACGCCACCTCTGCCCCTGCTAAGGACAGAAGCTGTGAAATAGATCTTCATTGCTTACACACCTCATGTTGCTTTCCACCAGCTGTACCCATACACCATGGTGTATTTAAAATACTGTTCCATTGAAATAATTTTTTTTAAAGAGACACTGATGCTCATAAATACCCCAAATAAACATTGTGATGTTATATCTATTTTTATCTTTAACTGGATTTATTTCCCTGAGAAAACAAGGTTATGACTATATGCCTAAATACTTCCCATTGCTGATTTGGATTTTTCTGCTATAGGTTTTAGGACTGTTTCAATTCAAAGAGGAGAAGAGAAAAAAAAGCTAACATATATCAAACAGCTTTTAAGTACTGGGTACTTTGTAAATATCATCTCAATTGATCCTTACAAGAGCCTTGGGAGGCAGAGAGCTTTAGTCACACTTTACATTTGAGTAACTTGATCAAGATTGTATCCTAGGACATTTTGAAAAGGTATTTTGATAACTAAACTTGAAATAAAGAATAAAATAAATATACCCAGATAAGAATTTTTGTAAGATCGTTTTATAAACTATTATAAAAGAGCCCAAAACACTTGAGAAGACCAGTTTGAGAGAATGAAAGGATGAAACTGCCAACAAATGCACTAACACCAGCATTAACAGCATTGGACAGATTTGAAAAGACCTCTGTAGTCTTGGGCCCTTTGCTTTGGAAGGTGGATTGATTTAGATGTTGTTTTTTTGTGAGGTATACTTGTTTTCTACCCTTCCCTCTTTCCCACTTTGTTCTTCTCTTTATTCAGTACCTTCATGTGGCAAATGACAGTTAATAAATTAGGTTTCCTGATACCTTCCAATTTGAAAGGCAGAGGCACAGACAGCACCCACCTGGCTACTCTTTATGATATCTCTCCTTCCAGAGCTTTGCCCTATGGCAGCCTCAACCCATTCTCATCACTTCTTTTGCCCATATTGTCAGCTGTCCGACTTAGGGAGGAAAAAGCAGATTTGCAGATATGCTAACCTCAGAATAAAGGCTTAGTTAATGAAATCACTCCTTTACTTGCCCTTGCCTGTTACTGCATCCTGTTCCAGCTGGGATGGAAAAGAGCATTCATTGGTCATGCTGTCAAAAGTAGATCAGATCTCTCTACTGCTATTTCTTTCTTTCTTAGAACAAAACAAAACAAAGCAAAACAAAACACCATACACAACATACAAATAATGACACTAGAGTGAAGGTAGTTTGTGCTATTTTTCTATTGCATGTATTCAATCATATTAGCAAATATGCTAATACTTTACCTTCCTTTCCCACCTTCTGGGATTACATTTGTAGGTAAAGATAGAAATATGCTGACCATTGAGAAAGAGTTCCTTCTGCTCTGCACAGATCCCATCTTGCCCTCTTCCTTGCTCCGCCTCGCCTCTCGTTCTTCCTCTCTCTCTCTGCCTCCCTCTCTCCTTCAATTAGGGCTCAGAGAAATCTTTCACTCTTTTTTTGACAGGTGTCAGATAGACAATATGAGCTCCTTTAAGCTGAACTGTCTGGGAGAAAGAAAATTTGTTCAGGAGAACAGCCATTTGGGTGACACGTGCCAAGACACACCAGATGGCATGACTGGAGAAACTCTTATCAGGCACTCAGCTCACGTTCCGGGTGTGCTGTCTGTCTCTCTCACCCCTCTTCTTATTTGTTCATGGTTGATCCAAATGGAAACCATAAAATACAAATGAATTTTTTTCTTGGAAATTGTCAAGAAAAAGAGTTGATAGTGACTTAGCATAAGATGCCGACATCCTCTGCATAGTATAGCCAGTAATTTCTTATTATTCAGCTTATTTTCACTGCTGTTTCCCAGACCTGTCCAGGCACATATTTAAAGAAGACTCCATGTTGTGCCCTACTAGTTGTTTAATAAACAGACCTGTTACCTAAGCTGCAAAAAATTTTACATTTTGGACAATCAATCCTGGCTAAACTTTAGCAATTGTTGCCAAGATGTGACTGAGGTATCCTTAAACAGTCTACCCCATTTGCCACACAGTAGGATTGATTTTGTTGGCTCTCCTTGCTGGAAAAAGAACCTATGGCCATAAATGTCATGGGAAGGTATTTAATGGAAGGTGAGATTTTTGTTGTTGTTGTTGTTCATGTAAAACATTCTGAAATTCAAGGCCAGGGCACTGTGGCAAGCTCTAATCTATGAATCATTATATTCTTAATATGCCCAGAGAACAGGAAGAGAGAGGTCAACCTTTAGAGACACAGGCGGAATTTCTCCTCTGAACACTGGTAATTCATGTGACATTTGCTATTGCCTAGTTATGCAGTGGAATTCTTTCCTTTAACCTTGCTCTATGCTATGTTACTGGTCATTTAACAGGACTTCTGAAAGACCAATACAAGTTGATGTTTTAGGTACACAAGCAGAGCAGATGGTTTTAATGCTAAGCATTGATTTTTTTTTGTAAATATTTGGTTCACATGAGAACTTTTATTTTTCTAGCCTGTAAGCTTTGTCCTTGAATTTACATATTCTGGAACACTTGATGTTGTTGGTAATTCATTGAAGAACCTTATTCATGGAAAAGGCTTATTGTGAATGAATAAATAAAGTACCAAATAGTGTAGACAACACACATTTTTCTTTGTTATTTAATTTTGTACCAAATGATACAAAAGTTTGGCATTAGGAATCTCATAGTTGGGGCAAAATGAATTGATGGCAATGTCCAGAGAGATCTAGTGAAAGAGCCTTTTGGGCAGAGTAACAACTGGTGCAAAAACTCAGCAGGGAGGTCCGTGTGGCCTGTTTTAGACAATGAACAGAAGCCAATGTGGCTAGAACAGAGGGAGCAAGGGAGAGAGATGTAAGAAGTGGCTGGCAGAGAGGTCAGTGGAGCCACATCTTTATTAAGGTTCATATAAACCCTGGTTCAGAGCTTGAGTTTTTCCCTAATGGAGCTGGGTTTTAAGCAGAAGAGTGATACAATCTGACTTATGCTTTAGGAAATCACTGACCACTGGGTGAGACCTAGGTTGTGGGTACTGGAATGGAATTAAGATGACCAGACATTTATTTAGAAGGCTGTTGCAGATGTCCAGGTGAGAAATGAGGATAGCTAGATTATGGTAGTGGCAGTGGAGCTGGTATATACATTGGTCAAATGTGTCTGTTTTGTAGACAGAGCCTTTAGGACTTGCTGATGGGTTACATGTGGAAGGTGAGGGACAGAAAGGACTCAAGGGTGACTGCTCAATTTTATTTTGTGGATTGTACTTATTTTGGTTTTATATTATCTTGCTTATTTATTGGTATACTTCTGGGCTCTCTGTGTTCTCTCATGATGCTATAGGTACAGCAGGAGAAGGGGCCTTATTTACTTTATCAAATACTAAGGAACTGCCCTCTACTTAGTATCCAAAACAGTGCTTGCTTCCTTGAATGCACACGTATATAAATATTCATTGTGTACTTTGTATGGACCAGGCCTATTCTAAGGCTGAGATGCAGAGAACAAGATAGCAGTGATCTCTACAGACACGCAGCCTGCATTCTTGTGGAGGACATAGACAATAAATACTACTTAAATCAAGTTGTTTCAGATTTTGATAATTGCTGTGTTGAAAAAAATAATTAAGGTAGTTAAGGAACACCTCTTCTCTATTTGTTCCTTTATTCTACATGTGTTCACTAGATCATAGCTTCCATGAAAGCAAGGACTAGGTCCTATATTCTTTATACAGAGCTAAGCAGATAAAGGTATATCTAGGAATTCAAATGGGGTGGTCTTAGCCAGAAGCCATGGGTGGTTCTGGTGAGCCATAGGTATGTGTTTTGTAATCTCTGCGAAGTGCCTGGCTAGGAAAATTGGCTGAGTCCATCTTTTCTCATGCAGGTTAGAATTGCCTAGACTCATCGGCCTCCACCTGGATGGGCCTGTAATTTAACTGCTCCCCTGGCTTTGTTAACAGGCATGGGCAGACCACCTTCAGATTTGCCCAGCCACACACAGCCATGCTAAAAATTTAACAGTAAATAGGGTCTCAGTATCACTAGGGTAGAAGTCAATCTGTAAGAGAAATGTAATATTGGATGGCAACTGTAATTGAAAAAAGAAAAAAAGAAATAAGTTATAAAACAGTAAAAAATAAATAAGATAAACTTAGGCCAATAAACATAGAGTTCTAGAAGGCAGCATCCAGAACGATCTGAGAAGCATCTGCATGTTTATTAAAAAAATAAAAACAAACAACCCACCTCCTCTGCTTAAGGACCATATTTAGACCTCTTATAATGTCATTTCTTCCATGGCATCAGCTTTGGACAGAAGATATTCCAAAGAGCTTTGTTTATCATTAGGCAGTCTTTTCCTTGGATAGGGATGCACAATCAGGAGAACTTTTAACTGGGTTGTTGGTCAGCTATCCAAAGAAAAATGAACAATTTTCCCTAATTGGAGGAAGTGTGAAACACATTGGTAGCCCAGCATTTTTCAGTTGTCCTTTTATAAACGATTGTACATTTTAACCAGAACAGACTTTTGGGTTGTCAGGTAGTCGATAAATATCATATGCTTCCTGTGTGCTGGTCCTCCACTGGGAATTGTTCGTCTAGATATGCATATTTGTTACTTTTCTTGCCCCTGCATTCTCCATAACTCAAGATTGCTGACCCTTTTAGAACCTTTAGGTGGAAAGGGAAAAAAAGGCTGATCAGAAAAAGAGGCAGGGAAGAGATGAGTCATGACAATTCTGCTGCGAAAAACTGAGTTTAACATAATGCTAAGAAGACAGTAGACACTCAATTCATAATTCAGAACCAATTGTTTCAGTGACCAGTGCCCTGAATATCTGACTGTTTTCTTGTTGATCAACACTACAAGTCAGAAATGTCTTGATTTGGTTTTGATTATAAATGAGTGTAGAGCACGAACCAAGTGTGGACACTCTGCTGTGAATGAGGCAGGATGCCGACATCCATTTAGCTTAGTGTTCGCCCACTGGGGCCTGGGTGTAGAGTGCAGAGAAGATGTGGGCATTAAGACTGTATTTCAAGGAAGAATATCCTAAGGTTAATAAGAAAAATAGGAAGTCTCATGAGAACACAGGGGAGGGACATAATAATGCTTCTTGGGGGAATCCAGGCCTTAATGAGGGTTCCTTCTACACACTTTTCCCTAGCTTTGAACTTTGAGTATTCCTCTTGAACTATTAGTTTTCTCTAGCTTGTGTCAGGCTTCATCATATGTGTATCTGTGTTTGGTTTTTTTGTGGGGTTTTTTTAAATTTTTACTTTCATGTATACAAAACAACATAGTAATTAGATTTATTTACCTGACAAAGTGATAATGCCAATAAGTCTATTACCCATCTGACACTATACATAGTTATTATAGTATTATTGACTATATTCCCTATGCTTTACTTTATATCCCATGACTGTTTTAAAATTATAGGAAAGCTGGGATGACTGAGCGGGTTAAGCACTAGCTTTACAGCCCCAGAGACCAAGGATCAAATCCCAGCTCGGGCCTATGTGGACCCATATGCTGAACTGGGGTGTGCCCCCAGTTCAGTTCTTGCCAGGGCCTATGCAGGAGGCTCCCGGCTCAGTTCCTGCCCTGCGCAGCCTCATGCCCACCTGTGAAGTGAAACTGTATGGAAAACTAATGCTGGGCCCTCCCCTTCTCTCTGTCTCTCTCTGTCTGTCTCTCTCTCTCTGTCAAAAAACAATAAAAATAAATAATTAAAAAAATTATAGTTGACATTCAATGTTATTTAATATGAGTTTCAAGTGTACAGTGTAGTGGTTACAGATTAATATGATTTATGAAGTGATCCCCTGATAAGTCTATTACCCGTGAGACATTATACATAGTTTTTACAATATTGACTATATTCCCCGTACTGTACTTTACATCCCCATGACTCCTTTGTAACTTCCAATTTGTACTTCTTAATCCCTTCACCTTTTCACTCAGCTTTAGTAACCATCAGTTTGTTCTCTGTATCTGTGAGTCTGTTTCTGTATTTGCTTCTATCAGATAATCTTCTACCTACTTTTGAGTTTAACCTTTATTTCTAGTTCCTTGCTTAACTTCTAAGTTCTTTGCACAGCAATGTCCAATATCCTGAATATTGCTCCTTTTTCTACCCAAAAGAAAATTACTAATGCAAAATTGTATTAAGAAAATGGATATGATTGAAATTACTACTGCTGGGTAATTAAGATGAGTTTGGCCACTCCCTTAACTACTACCAGCCTCATTCCTGCTATCCTATCATATCAAATCAGTCACCAACTCACTCATTTCCCAGTGCCTTCTTTCCTGTGATGCACAAAGCAATGTGTCTTTCTCTACTTCCAAGGTGACTGAACTTATTAGCTAGTTCTGGGAATTACTTTAAAAAAATAAGATGAGTTAAGCAACATACATCAATGTTTCCCTTAACTCCCCCATCTTTGGCAGAGTATTCCATCCAGTATCCTTAGATAAACTCACTAATGTGAGTTTGATGTATATTCTTCCAGACTTCCTTTCCATGCACTGACATATGTATGTATGCTTTGTAAGTGAGTAGTTTTGTGTTTTTTTCTAAAAACTCAGTTTAGAAACATTTTTTACGTCAGTACATATAGCACTAATTCATTGCTTTTATGTTTTGTTTCTTTTTTCCTCTTGATTGTTTGTCATTTGTTTAACTCTTTGTATGCTTGATAATTTGTTTGCATGACAGACATTGTTTTAAAAAGCTTGAAAGAATTAAAAGGTTTATCTTTCCTCTGCTAGATAAATCAAGTTAAGGGACTGGTCACCTTAATTCATAGATACTACATTGCATCAGGATAGGCTGCATTTTCAGTAAGACTCAGACTACTTCTGTTTCTCTCTATTTCTGAGGCAGGGCCCTCCAGGGCTTTTCATTTAAACCTGGTAGAACTTTGAATCCTTAGCACTGAGTGAATGCAGAATATCTGGTTTATTTTTGATAAATTTTGGTTAGAGCTAAAGATCTCTGCCCTATGCAGCTTCAGAACTTGACAAATAACTGGACAGAAAGATTAACCCTACGGTCAAGGCCCCTCAAATATTCAATTTTGTCACTGAAGTCTAAATAACTTCCAAAGGATTTTCTTGTTTCTCTGCTCCAACAACTGTCCTCTGCCTGGGCCTATCCTGATTCTGTCTTCTAGGTCCTCTGAACCCTGGGCCATGGACCAGTACTGGTTAGGAACCCAGCTGCCCAGCAGGAGGTGAGCTGGCAGGCAAGCGAGCAAAATGCCATCTGTATGTACAGCTACTCCCTATCACTTGTGTTACCTCCTGAGCTCCACCTCCTGTCAGAACAGTGGTGACAGTAGATTAGTTGTATAATTATGCCATTATATATTATAGTGGTAATAGAAGTAAAGTGCACAATAATGTAATGTACTTGAATCATCTCTTCCCACCCTCAGTCTATGGAACTATTGTCTTCCGTGAAACTGGCCCCTGGTACCAAAAAGGTTGGGGACTGCTTCTCTAGAGTGTAACAGTGTAGGAGTGGCAAATGTCTCCCATGCATATATATGTCATCTCTAATACCTTTGTTTAATCCTTTTTGCTTCAGTAACTCTAATATGTTTAAATATATAATTTTTATAATTTATTTGATTTATATTGTTTTTAGTGGGAATGTCAACCTGCCAAGAACAACTCATTATAATCAGAAGTAGAAATTCTCCATTGTTTTTAACTCCTGCAGACTATTTCATTGCATGGTATGCTATCTGTTGTAGTTTATTGAGCCATCTCTCTATTTATGGACATGCTGGTATTTCTAATTTTTCATTATTACAATCTTACAATTAAAATTCAAGTATATGCATCTTTGTACACTTATTTATGTATGACAATTACTAATATCTGGAATTTCTGGGTTGAAAAATAATAGATTTTTTTTAATTTTAATTGAGATTGCCAAATTTTTCTCCAAAATGATTAAAAAAATTTTTAAAGATTTATTTTTATTGTTTTTTTGACAGAGAGAGAGAGAGA
>PVKE010039316.1:0-15052 GCA_004027555.1 Craseonycteris thonglongyai
GTCAAAACCCACCATTTTCTGTATCAAAACCAAAACATTTTATTCTACATACATTGGGTTGAACTCTTCTTTTGCCCTTTGCACGTGTCTGTTGACATTGCCTGTAGCATGGCTTCTTAGGTACTGTATATTAGTGGATCTAGTTAGTCTGTTGTCTTTTACAGAGAAATAGTCAATCATGCATGTCTACATTGGTGAAAGTCTAAAAGGGAGAAATAACGCATTTGGTAGGGAACAGTTAAAAAGGGCTCAGAGGAAAGCTATTATAGTATTTCGAAGAAAAGGATAAGAAAAAGAAGCATCAATAGTCTTAGGGCCTGGTATCCTTACGTATGGTACCATTCAGCATCATTTTTTGGCTCTGTGCTAGTCATCTGCCCACGCTCAGCTTCATTCCTTGCCCTTCCCCTGTTCTGCTCTGCATCACAGGGCAGGTAGCAAACTCCATTTCCCAGACTCCCTTACAATCGGCTTGAGTTAGGTTAAGTTGGTGAGAGGCTTGGTGGGAAATGGAAGGGTGGACATAAGGGAGAAGCCAGGGTATTTCTCCCCCTCTCTACTTCAAGTGGCCTCAGTGGTCATAGGACCCAGCTATGGCTTTGGGTTCTGTTCCTTGTGTCTCCACCCCCAGCTCTAGGGCAGTAAATGCAAGTCGTTACAACTTGTTTTTCAGCTCTTGCCACATGGGTTCTATTTTCCTCACAGAACCATTGCAGGTATATCTCCATTCTCTTATGTAACTTTCCTGGTTAGAACTTTTTTCCTTGTACTTATTAAATAACATGTTTTCTACATAAGGTAAGTTTATCTTGGAATTATGTAGACTTGAATTGGGTATGTGTGGTTGACCCAATATAATATGTAATTATTTGTATTTAATGTACCGTAACATAGATAAAACATTTGGCATTAATACTAGTTTATTCCTTGTTCCCCAAAAGAAATCTGTTTTTTCTATTTTTCTGAGATCATCTATAAGATGGGTGAGGTGTTAATAATAATTAGACTAAATAGTATTCAAATCACTGGAAAAATGTATCTGATAGATGACTACCTGTTTATACATTTTGATGTTCACATGATATTTTGTTTCTTTAAGAAAAATTTATTTAAATCCTAAAATATAGATGGTATATCCTAAGAAAAACATTAGAATAGATGTTGTTTTATAAAAATATCTGAGATATGAAGGCAGGGTAGGAAGTGAATTCCACATTACTCAGAGATTTTTCATGGTACCAATTAAGTATCTTCATGTTCAGGAATGAGATGTTTTCTCTGGTCACTCCTTTTATCATTTAAATCTGGGTCAGTTAGCACTTCTTCAGAGTCAAATGACCTCTGCTACATTCAAGTCACAAAGACTGTGCCTGTTCTTGGTAGCACATGCCACACTACAATCTATACTCATTTGCTTAATTATTGGAAGTATCTCTTTCTTACTATACAAGAAGCTCTGTGAGGGCAGAAATTATTTCTAAGATGTTGTTTATGTTTATTTTACTAGTGAATGGCACATCATAAATACTTAGTTCAAGCCAGTTAAATGAATGAATGAATGAATGATTGATTGATTGAATAATAAACAGGCATAGAATTTCTCAAGCTTACGCAGTGGTGACAACACCGGAATTGGCCCTAACTATTGCTTGAAGCTGCAGGTAACTCTTTTGATTTTGGCTTTCATTTGTCCTAGTCTGAGGCAAATTCACTTGGCAAAGATATTTTATCTCTACTAGCCCTCGAAAGGGACTTTTTGTTCACTGGATATTCTAATTGCAGTGTTACAATAAAACAAAAATTTTTGAATGGTCAACAATTTAAAAGAAAAGCATAGATATCACTGTGAATGAATTACATGAGATAACAATTATCTATGTTCAAGGAATGAGAAGATTGGAGAGAAATCCAAACACAGGAGAAAAAATGAGAAATTGTTTCTTTTTTTAAAAAGATTTATTTTACTGTTTTGAGAGGAAAGAGAAAAAGAGAGAGAGAGAGAGAGAGAGAGAGAGAGAGAGAGAGAGAGAGAGAGAGAAGGGGGAGGGTCCAGAGCAGTCGCCATAATTGTACATCATTTGTTGTGACACAGTTTCATTCCACAAAGGTGGATGTGGGGTCGCAATGGATGGGAACTGAACCAGGGGCCTCCCACATGGGTGGCAAGAACCTCCGCTGTGGTGCCATCCTGGCAGTTACCAGTTGCACCACAGTTTGACACATGGATTTGCACTGTCATGGCTAGGAATTGAACTCCAGATCTTGAGATTACAAGGCAAGTGCTCAACCACTGAGCTATCTTGGCATCCTGAGAAATTGTTTCTTAAAAAGTGGCACATGAGGTAAATAATGAGTTACCTCATCTGCCCTTCGTATTAAAAAAAAGTCAAGTTTTTGAGTTAGCAAACCTGAGACAGAAACCGAAAAAAGCTCATTTAGTTCCTAAATGTGTGTCCTATGCTGTAAGACTAATGCAGTTTATCTAGAACTTATTCAAGCATTAACATGCTATTACAGTTGGATCAAAATGAGTGAATTAAAATGTTATTGAGAGTGGTTTTGTGGTGGTTTTACATTTTTAGCACAAAAATTAAAAGCATCAAATTATACACATGTGCAAATATAAACAAAAAATTATTTCTAAGGAAAAAAATCACTATAATATAGTAGAAATTGACCTGTAGCACACTTTAAGTTGGTATTATATAATTCTTAAATGGTTGATGTTTAAATTTTAATATAACATGTCTTTTGATGAATATATTAGAAAATAATTAGAGAGTACTTGTCAAAGTACGGTATCTTGAAATTGGTGTACTGATTTTTCTATTTTATTTTCCTGTATTGATTTACTGTTTGGTCCAACTCTTTATTGAATTTAATTTCAAATGTATAACTAAAGTCTTCTGTCATTCCAGAAACCTTTATGGTATACAAAGAAGAAAACTTGACCTATTAATGTAGTGTTAGTTTTCTTGAAGATTTAGATTATTAGAATTATTGAAATAGTTAATGGACAATGCAGAATGGTAGAGAAATGTAAGGGAATTGCAATACTGGGGGGAGAAAGTTACCCATGATATAATGCATTTTCTTAGTGATTAGTTGGTTTTTAAGATGGATTCCAATGCCATGTGTGGCGCATTTGACCCAAGTCCATGAACACTGACTCTAATTATACCTCTTTTGGAAAAAGAATTCTCCCTTCCCAGAGATAATTTTTCTTTCTTTTCTTTTTTAAAAAAATATTTATTTTATTGTTTTGATAAAGAGAGGGACAGAGACAGGGAGAGACAGAGAGAAGGGGGAGGGCCCAGAGCAGTCTCCACAAGTGTACGTCATCAACTCTTGACATGGTTTCCCTCTACACAGGTGGGTGGGGGCCACACAGGGTGGGAACAGGGCTAGGGGCCTCCTGCATGGGAAGCACACCCCAGTCCGGAATATGGGTCTGTACGGGCCAGGGCCGGCACTTGATTCTCAGTCCCCAGGGCTACAAGGCGAGTGCTTAACCCACTGAACCATACTGTCATCTCCAGGGATGATTTTTCATTCATACATTCATTCATTAATTTGTTCATTCATTCATTCAATGCCAGATGGAAAGGTATCAGGAATTTTCCTTCAAACTCCTTGATTTTTTACCATAATGTGTCAAATAGTGGTGCTCTGGTACTGTGACCTCATTAATGGCAAATGGCACACCACTGACCAGTCTCCCCTGTGACACACATGAACCAGGTGCCCAGACAGAGATAAGTGACCACTGCAAGGGACTGATTTTCCACCAAGGGGACGAGCTGCCCTTGGCCCCAGATGTGCAACCCCAATCCCACTAGCCTTGCGTTTCTACTAAGTGAGCTAAGAGGTGACACATAAGCATGCTGAGAATAGAAACAAAACAATAGCAAATGTTCCCAGAGAAGAGGACTCATTAATACTGATCATTTAGCTGCACACATACTCATTTGCCAAACTTCAATGAGATTGCCTTATATAAAAAAAGATGGCTATTGGGTGAATAATTACACTTTTAAATATATGAAAGATTTTGGAGGAGGCTGAGAAATTTGTCTTTGTTGCCACAGAATCACAAGCAATGATGCAGAATTATAGTCAGGAGAAAGTTCACAATAAGTAAATAAGCTCTCAGAATCTTTTTAAGCTGTTCAGTACAGATTGCTATATGTCACTCTCCTGATGTCCAGGGCCGTTTGCCCACTAACCATGAAATAATTCACCTACTGTTAATGAGTTCCTACTAAGGTTAGGCTTTATGGTCACTCCTTCAACTGATAGTTGCTTCCAAATTTGATAGTTGTGAATTAAAAATACAGCATAGAAAATAAGCTAAGTGGGGGATGCGGGGATAGCTCACTAGGCTGAGCACTGGCCTTGCAACCACAAAGTCCTAGGATTGAATCCTGGCCCTGGCCCGTACAACCCCATATGCTGAACTGTAGTGCAAATGACAACTGCCAGATGGTGGCAAAGGTTCTAGCCTCCCACGCAGGAGGCCCCCAGTTTGGTTCCCACCCCTAGTGGCCCCACATCCATCTGTGTGGAATAAAACCATGCCACAACTAATGATGTACAACTATGGAGACGGCTCTGGGCCCTACCTTCTTCTCTCTCTCTCTCTCACCTTCTCTCAAACAATAAAATCAATCTTTAAAAAATAGACTTGAAAAAAAATATGTTAAGTGATTTTAAAAATTCTTAAAACAAATGCTTTATCTCAGGTTTGTGAGTAAACAGTCTTTAAACTTCCTGAGTTCCTACAATGATATATCCCAGTGTTCTCTGCATTTTTCAAATGGAAATATTTTAATCATTTAAATATTGTTTAAATGATGATAGTAATATATCTGATATTTATTCAGTATGAAACACACTAAACTTTTGTTATTGTGATTTATAATAAAAAATATACAGGGCCTAACAGAAGTAATGCTCCCTTGTTTATGAGCTGGTAATGCTATAGTAGAGTGTTACTTCTGCTGAACCCTGTGTATTTATTTACGGTAGTCTTCATTCCTGTTTCTAGCTCAGAGCTCCAAAAACCCTTGGAATTTTCTACTTGATGGACCTATACAGTCTTTTGTTGTTGATGAGGTGACTTTTGGACTGTATCTGAGGGTGAGGGTTGGTTGCCAGGAGAGTCACCCTTGTGATTAGAGAATTGGAACTTTCAGTTCCACCCCTCTGACCTCTAAGAAGGGGAAAGGGCTGGAGGCCAATATTCTATCAATGAATCATGCCTATGTAATGAAGTGTCCAGAAAAACCAAAAGGACAGGGCTTATAGAGTTTCTGGGTTGGTGAACATGTGGAGATTTGGGGAGAGTGGTGTCCAGAGAGGGCATAGAAGTTCTGTCCAGAGAGGGCATAGAAGTTCTGTGCCCTTTACCTCGCCCTATATATCACTGCGTCTGGCTGTTGGTTTGTATCATTTATTATCCTCTGCAATAAAATAGTAACCTAGTAAGTAAACTGGTTTCCTGAGTTCTGTGACCTGCTTGAGCAAATTAATTAAACCCAAGGAGTGGGTTATGGGATCCTCTGATTCAGCGTATCAGTCAGACGTACAACTAACTTTGAAATTGGCATCTAAAGCAGTGGAGTGAAGGGAGATGTCTTGTAGGACTGAGGTGTGGGCTGTGGGGTCTGCTGCTATCTCCCAGTAAACAGTGTCAGATTGAGGTATGCTGTAATGAAACTCAGTTAAACCAGGTGGTGTCCAAGAATTGCTTGGTACTATGGGGAAACTGCCACCCACATCGGAATTGGGTGAAGAACCCGTTTTAGGTTTCTCTTTGTAATTCTCATAAACTAGGCTCTAGTAAAGTAGGAGAAATTGGCAGAAGGGACTCCATGGTTTGAATGAAACTATTACATCCAGCTTTTTGCTTGGAACTTTTAATTTCCACCACTGTCAGGTTGTTCTGAAGAAGAAAAACATTGTTTTTAAAACATCATTGTTATGAGAAGATACTTCATTTCATTCCCTTAATATTAGGCAAATATTGATATTTAGTTTGTTTTCCTCAATGTATAAAGCTATAGGCAATTGTTTACCATTTGCAAATGCATATATATTTCATATCAAGAAAGAAAATGTTCAAATGTGGAAAAGACAAAAACTTAGAAAACTAGAAGTTCAAACATGTTAGACTAAAGCTACCTTCCTGAAAAGATATCTTAAAAACACTTCTCCTCTCATCATAATTAGAATCATGTTCATATGATGCCACTCAAGGGATGGGAATAAAAGGCTTTGTAGGTGCTGTCTCTATTCAGAAGCCTCTGATACTAAACTGCCAAAACACAATTTTTGATGTAAAGTGGTGTGAACAGATTTTATTTTAATTGACACATTTGAAGATGAGTAATAGGATAAGCAAAGGATCAAACAATGGATGTACTCCAATGAAAGTTAAACAATATTTTTACTAAGAAGTGAAATAATAAAACTATTTCACACTAATGATTTTAAAATAAACAGTTGGCTTATCTCTGGTGCCACTGCACTGTGCTCAAATAAAGGGAAAGTCTCTGTTGTCTATAAGAAACATGTGAGGGATCTTTTTGAGAATCATGGAGATTTGCAGGGAGTCTGACTGGCAACTGCATATGAAGAAACTATTCAAGGTCGGGGTAAAAACCATCAGCAAAGATTAGCCAACAGTGTTTGGGGCTGGGAATAGTACCTATTCCTCTGAGGCAGACTGGAAAAGCTCAGGATTCCTGGGGTGATAGGTAGAGTACTTGCTAAGGTCTTGTTGCAATAGTGGTAAGAACTAGCCTTGTATTGTGCACTGCCCTGAACTCACCTAACAAATTACAAAAGCAAAACCTCAAAAGATCAAGCTGCTTCCAAGCAATGTAATTGTATCATAAAAAAAAAGTTCAAGAATGTATTAAGAAACACAAAAATATCTAGCACTCAACAAGATAAAATTCACAATGTCCGGTAACCGATCAAAAAGTTAAGTAGAGACACAAGATATAAAAGAGAACTAAATTGAATTTCTGGAGAGAAAACTAGTACGCATAAGATAAAAAATAAACTGGGTGGGATTAATGGAAGATTAGACATGGCAGAAGAATTTGAAGACATAAAAATGTAACACAAATAAAAAAGAATCCCACAAAAACAGGAAACATTGGCGAGCTAGTACTATATTAAACAAATGAATATGAGGGCTATCTGAAAAGTATCCAGTCATGTAACTGTTCTGGTCATATTTGACAATGGCTGGATTTTTCCCCCCAGACAGCCCTCGCATATGTATAATTGGAGTTTCTGAAGGCTTATTGAAGAAATAACAGCTGCAATTTGATGAAAACTATAAATTTACTAATCTAAGAAGCTCAATGAATTCTAACCATGATAAATGTGAGAAAAACTATACTAAGGCACATCATAATCTAATTAGATAAAACCAGTGATAAAGAGGGAATCTTAAAAGCAGTCCGAGAATAAAAGACATATGTATAGGGGAATAAAGGCAAGAATGGCGGGAGATTTCTCAAAGAAGCGATATATAATAACAAAGAAGATTTATATTTAAAGTACTATAAAACAACAAAAAACAAAAACAAAAAAATCCAAATACCCTATCAAGCTAGAACTCTAATTTGTACTCAGAGAAAGAATCTTTCAAAAGTGAAGGTGAATTAAAGATGTTTCACTCTGAAGGAATTCTTCTAACATTTCTCATTTACTCACTTCTTTTCCAGGAAGTAAAATTGTTAGTCCTACTGTGTAAGCAGAATCATGGCCCTCAAAGAAGTCAGTGCGTGTCCTATCACCAGAATATGTGAATATGTTATAGTCAGCTCAAGCTGCTATAACAAAACTACCATAAACTGGGTGGCTTAAACAGCAAACATTTATTTCTCACAGCTTTGAAGAATGAAAGTCTAAGATTGGTGCCAGGATGGTCAGGTTCTGGTGAGAACCCTCTTCCAAGCTGTTGACTGCCAACTCATTGCTATCTCCTCACATAGTGGAAGGAGATCTAGAGAGCTCTGGGGTCTCTTTCATAAGGACACTAATCCCATCCACAAGGGCTCTACCCTTGTGATTCAGTCACCCCCCAAACACACCACCTCCTAGCACTATCATACGGGAGTTAGGATTTCAACGTTTGAATTTGGAGAGAGCGGGTCACAAATATTTAGTCCACAGCAGTTACCTCACATGGCAAAAGGGAATTTGCAGGAGTGATTAAAATTAAAATCTTGAGATTGGGAGAGATTACCTGGATTTTCCTGCTGGGCCCAATGTAATTACAAGGGTCCTTATAAGTGAGAGAAAAACAGGAGAATTGGAACCAGAGATCAATTTTAAGATGCTATGCTGTTGGCTCTGAAAATGGAGGAAGGGGCCCTGAGCCAAGGAATGCAGGTAGCCTCTAGAAGCTGGAAAAGGCAAGAGAAAGGGTTCTCTCTTAGAACCTCCAGAAGGAAGGATAGCCCTACTGACAGCAACTTTAGACCAGTGGCTCCCATTTTGGACAACTGACCTTCAAAAATGCCAATAATAAATTTGTGCTGTTTTAAGCCACTAAATTTGTGGCAATTTGTGGTAGCAGCAATAGGAAGCGAATATACTCACATTCAAGGGATGATAATTCATGTTTCCAATTGACTGAATAACCAGGTAGATTTATCATGTTTTATATATTTTTAAAACCTTTACTTGTTTATAACCACACTGACAATTCCTTTCTATTTTGCTCAAGTTAACTTTGAAAAAGTATTCAAAATTTCCTGCTTCAAAATGATTTTAGACATTATTTACTTATGTAAAATCTGATTGTTAAAAGCTTTTGCCATTATAAGCAAAGCCCTTAAACCTATAGTTCTTTCTAATAACAAATTTCTTACAATTATTGTCATTCCTCTTTCTCTTATATTAAATCCTGCAGAACCCAGTATGGGCACATTAAGGTCTAAATTTGATGGAGGTACATTTCCTGTGGGGTCATTTTATGCTCTTATTTCACATTTTTTTTTAAACAATAAAGAAGAAGTGGTTATTGTATGAAAAGCAGGTTGAAGCAGGAGAATGGGGCAGTTTGGTATCACGTAGCTGGGACTTTAATGTTATTAAGAAAATGAAATTTGGGGAAGGCAAAAAAAACACCAAAGAATGAACAAGAAGTCATCTCCTAGCCAAGCAAATATTTGCATTGGCCAAGAAAACAAATGAAGATTGAGAAAAAGCAAATAAGAGAGTTCACAATTTGAGAAGTAGAAGGCCCAAGACAATTTAATAATCCTCTTTAGGACAATAGCCTTTGAGTGGCAGATTCTGTGGAATTTAAGAATATGGAGTTATAAACAGGATGTTTTCTATAGCACTACTTCTCTCTTCTGTGTTGCCTCCAAGCACCGAGAAGCACATTTTGAGTGACATTTTCTCAGGACATAACACAGTCTTTTTTAAAAGGCCCCATTGGGCATCCTCCTCCTGTTTGCTTTAGCCATCAGTACCAGATTTCCCCAAGCAAGTTCTGTGTTAAGACATTTGATGCCTTTCTGAAATGGGCTCACCTATAATATCTCAAGGGGTACTTTCAGGACATCTTATTCTTATGTCTTGACCTTTCCCATTCAAGCATGAAACAAACAAAAAAGCAACAGATGATATTTGGTCTTTTTTCTTCCTCCCTCCCATCAATACGTTTAGTTCAACCTATTAAAGATTTATTTCAAACACAGAAAAAATTTTAGCACCAAGTTATATACTCACACAATAAACTTAAGTCTTCCTTGTCAGCTAGCTTTACATGAGTAGCCAGTTTTTTTTATAGGCTAACTTCTGTATCTTCATAACAGATACAGAAACATTTTTCTTTCAATAGTTAAAGATCCAACATGACACGGAATATTGAAACAATTACACATATTTTCTTTAGGTTCTTATGTTGACCTGAAACTTCTAAACTCTTTCATCCAGTTTTTCTCCAAACTGATTAGACTTCCTTTGCTCAAGACCAGAGTGTTCCATCAGAGACACAAGTAATTAAAAATGTTCTGGTAGCTTCATTAAAAATAAGGTAAGGGGAAGTCGGGATGGCTCAGTGGGTTAAGCGCTCACTTTGTAGCCTTGGGGACCGAGGATCGAATCCCGGCCCCGGCTCGTGTGGACTCATATGCTGAACTGGGAAGTTCCCCTAGTTCAGTTCTCACTGGGGTGAAGACGCCGGCCCAGTTCTTGCCCTGTGCAGCCCCACTCCCACCTGTGGAATGAACCTATGTGGAAAAACAAATGATGTGCAACTATGGAGACTGTTTGAGGCCCTCCCCCTTCTCTCTGTCTCTGTCTCTGTATCTCTCTCTGTCAAAAACAATGAAAATAAATCTTAAAAAAAGGTAAAATTAATTTTAACATTATATTTTAACCCAGTATATCAAAAAGTATTATTTCAAAAAGTAATCAGTACAAAATTATTAATGGGTTATTGTTCATCCTCTCTTTCTGTACTAAGGCTTGGACTCTAGGATATGTGTTATATTTAGGCACATTTCATTTCAGAGGAGCTTCATTCCAATCACTCAGTAGACACATATTATACATGGTTTACATATTGGAGAGTATGGCTTTAGTTTCTCTCCCTTCACAGTCCTCAGGAAAAATTTCTCCTGAGTATTACCTAATTTCTAGGATCAGTAGTGTGCCATTGGATTTTTTTTCTTCTACCTTTAAACTGCGTAGACTTCATTGAATGCCCTTTACTTGAATTGTAATGGCTGTAAACTCTATTTCTCAATTTCTTACCCTTAATAAACCGTTTAAACTAAACATAGGACCTCTTCATTGCATTAGTCATTGCCCACAGCTTGATCCTTCTCTGCCCTTGTTTGTTTTTACAGCTACCTAACTGTTCCCCCTTACTTCTCCTTCATGTGTTCATCCTAAAAGAGGGGGGTGGGGACAGGTAGTAGTTCTCCAAACATCAGAGTGCCTTGGAGTCCCCTGGAAGACTTATTAAAACACTAACTGCTAGGCCCTACTTCCAATTTCTGACTCTAGAGATATGGGGTGAAGCCAGAGAATTTGCATTTCAAATAAGTTCCCCATAGGCTACTGCTGCTGGTCAGGGGACCCTACTTTGGGAACCAATGCTCTAAGTTTCCATCCTTGACATGCTGGCCTTTCTTTCTGGAGGTGTCTGCTCAACAGCCGTGGCTGTTGAGAAGAGGGCTTCTGGATGACAGAGCTCTGATTAGGTTCAAGGTCAGGTGGCCCTCACCATTGTCATGGCTGACTCTGTATTAGTCTGAGTCAGTCCTGGCCAATAATAAATGCACTTTCTCTATTTCTGGCAAATGAGACCTGAGGGGTGGAGGATGGAGCTTCTAGGAGCTTTTCATAGTCTGTCAAAGGGACACAGATAGGTTTGTTGTTTTCCTGCTTCTGGACATTGTTCCCTAGATGCATCCCTCAGAACTACAGTTGTCATCTGGGGACCCTGAGGGGAATGGCCATGGAGTCTGAGTGGCACACTGAACATAGACACTGAGATGAAAGATGGAAGGGAGATTGAGCATTGAGGACTTCACTGAGCCACTCCCGAGGCTTCTCTCCTGCGGTATGAACAATAATGAGTACACATGTCATTGAAGCCACCTTTCACTGAGTTCTCTGTCACTGCAGAAAACCTCCCAACACTTCTCGTGAGAGCTTCCTTCCATCCTTCCTCTCCTATTGCCATGTCTGGTTGATGTTTTCCTTAAGTCAGCTTTCAACCCCACTTCTTTCTCTACTGAATTCTGTCTTCCCTCCCTGTTTTTCTTGCTTTGAAAATAAAGGCAGGCCAGTTTGTAACATTCTCAAGGTTTATGACAGCAACATAAATGGAAGGTGGCCTTGCCCATTTCTCTTCCCATACCTGTATCCATCCCATGCTATGAGCGGCCTGCACACATGGGTACCTGCCAGTGTGTTCAAGCCTTGCTTATAATTCTTCACCCTCTGAAAACCATACTCCTTGGCCATCCTTCATCAAGGAGTGCATGCATTGTCACCTCGTCATCCACAGAGGGGTAGAGGGCAGACCCAGGGAAGAGCTATGCAGTGCAGACATTGCAAGTGGGTTCAGGGCCACTTGACTGGGAATTCCAGCATCCCAGGTACTGAAGCATGGTCTAAAAGTAAAACAAGGGGAAGCACAAACATGGGGGGTGGGGGGTGGGGGGCATAGACTCCTCATGCTATCATGTGAGACATGGCCAGAGGGACGTCACAGGGGCTTCTAAGCAGGGCTCCCAGGGCAGTGGGCCTAGTTGTTCAGGTCTCAGAATTGGGTGAGGTATGGTCCTGTGACCGAGCTGTTTCTTGGACTCTGACTCATATACAGTAAAGGTATCCATTGATGAGTAGTAACAGGCCATTTCTAATATTATGACCTGTCTTTGGAATAAGATAATACCCTAGCATATGAATTTTTGGAAAAGATCCGGAAATTTTGAAATTTAAAAAAATATTGCATTATATATGCTAGGCATTCAGACTGTAGAAGTAAGATTTTCTTTTACAATAATTTCTAATACCCTTATTCTTTTTCCTTAGATTCATTTGTTGTAATAAATTCCCTAGTTATTAATATTTTTGCAGAAAAGGCCTCATTTGGTAAAATTTATTCAAAAGACTCATTGTTTCCCCATATTAAATTTGAGTATAAACTAGATAAAAACTAGTATTCATTTTTTCTCAGCACTTTGGAAAATTGACCCCATGATTGATGACACAGAATCACTGATGAAATGTCTAGCCTACCTATACCTCACTCCTCTGTGAGTAATATGTGTCCACATCTCCCTCCAGCCTGGAACCTTTTCTACATTCATCAATTTATTCACATCTGAAATTCTGAGAGTGCATGTATTTCAGGGAAATTTTTTTTCAGTTTGCTTATATTTTCTCTCCTCCAGTTTTTGCTCTTCTAAAACTACTACTATTAGACAGATAGATGTTTTACTCTATTCTTGACTCTTCCCATTTTTTTCCATTCCTATGTTATTTACACGATATTTTAGAGACTCTTTTTAGAACATTCTTTTAGCTGTATTCAATCTGCTATACAATCTTTAGACTGAGAGTGTGTGTTTGTTTTTTGATCATATGGTTTACTCCTGAGAATTTGAAAAATACTGATTTGTTCTTATTTTAAATATTATTGACTATTTGAGGAAGATAATACTTTTATCTTATTTTCACAGTCAGTTGAGATTGTCTTAGTTGTTTCCTATTGACATTATTTCTTTGGTCTTCATTCTTCAGTCTGTTGAATTTGATGTTTCTCTCTTATTTTTTGTTGTTGAATTTATTGGGGTGACATTGATTGATAACATTTACATTGTTTCCAGGTGTACCCTTCTACATTACATTGTCTATACATCATATTATGTGTTCAACACCCAGAATCACCTCACTTTTCATCACTGTGTGTTTGATTCCCCCTCCCTACTCCCCCGCCCCCAGCTCTCCCACCCACCTCCCCCCTTACTCTCAGGTAACCACTAAGCTATTGACTGTGTCCATGAGGCTTTGTTTCTTTGTTCCTTTCAGTTTTATATTTCGCCTATAAGTGAGGTCATATGTTTCTTGATTCTTTCAGTCTGACTTATTTCACTTAATAAGATGATTTCAAGGTCCATCCACGTTGTCACAAATTGCTGTATTTTATCTTTTCTTATTGCTGAGTAGTATTCCATTGTATAAATGTACCACAGCTTCTTTATCTGGTTATCCATATGCTGTCTACAAGAGACATACCTCCGCCACAAGGACAAACAGACTCAAGGTGAAAGGGTAGAAAAAATACTCCCATGTTTCTCTTTGAATGTGTTGGTTTTCTTTCAAAACTTGATGATTCTTGGTTTTCTATTCACACTTTTGTTTAAGGACAGGATTGAAGACTGAAATTCCTCAGCTCAAATAAGAAACCCTATTAACTTTCCTATTAATGTGGGTTCTAACCTCAGTTATCTGCCTTCTATAATTATGGGGAGAGCAAGATGCATAAGACTGCCTTGCTACAGCAGGTAAGGATTTCTCCTTACCTGAAGCAAAGCTCTGGGGCCTGTCTTGTTAGAGTTCCCACTTCAGGATACACTCTCAGTGCCCTACCCTGGGGGCCAATGCCAGCCTCAAGGGCCTCATTTCTTTTCCCCCAGGTTCTACACTGCATCTCTCATAGACAAACCAGCTGAAGAATACCTTTCACTTTGTTGCAAGAATATTTTTTTGGGCCATTAGCCTGGAGGAAAGTATCGTAGCTGTCTGGGCTTATCTGTACATGAGGATGAGGTGCCCTACTTACCTCTTCCAAAGGCCATCTCTTAATTACTGACTCACTTGCCCTAGGGCCCTTCCTACTGCTTGGTACAGTCTGCTTCTAATTTCTCCAGTGGGATTTCTTTTCTTTCTCTCCTGCCTTTTATTTTATTTTTAATTTTACCCTTGAAGGTCCATTCACTTCTGTATATTTTGGGCTGTGGTGTTTTGTATATATATTTTTTGTAAACTGAGATATAATTGACATACAAAGTTGTGTACAATGTGTTGATTTGATACACATATAGTTTGCAGTATGATTACCACCATAGCGTTAGCTGACACTTCTATTGTGTCACACAATTCTTTCTTCTTTTTTTTTTTGTGGTGAGAGCATTTAATATTTAGTCTCCTAGCAATTTTGAGGTATATAATACATTATTGTTGACTATTTTGTGTGTTAGATTTCCAGGACTTAATCATCTTCTAGTTGCAAGTTTGTACCTTTGACCAACATCTCCCCAACTGGGGCTGTGGTTTTATCTTCAATTTCATTCTATCTGTTTTATAACTTCTTTACTGATGGCTCCCTTAATATTTTTCAGTGTAGTTATGAACTGGTTCTTTGTTTTCATTGCCAGTACCTTAACATACGGCCTCTCTTACTGACGCTGTAGATATATCCCTTCCTAGGAGCATTCATTTCACTCACCCATGTTATCTAATATGACAGGCACTACTAGCCACACATGGTCATTGA
>PVKE010039317.1:0-15067 GCA_004027555.1 Craseonycteris thonglongyai
GTCAGGCTACATGGAGTGCGTTAAAAAGACTTTTGGCACAGCCCAGAAATAACTTTCCTCAGCCAAACTAGTGCCATAATTCATTTTTAGTACGTAAGTCCTTTATTCTATCCCTAACTCTAGAAATAAAATTTGCCAACTCGGAATGTTAGAATTATTTTAGAAGTGGCTTTAGGACTATTGAGGTAATTTAAGATGAGGTTAACCATACATTCTATCTGGAAGAAGTTGAGGAACCAGCTTACAATCTTTTCAAAACTTTTTCTGTGGTATATTCAATTGACACATTTGAATAGTAACCATGTGCAGTACATTATGTAGAAGACAATCAGGAGTGAATGTTTAAAAAGTGAGCTCCTCCATATGTCCACATGAATAGACATGTTTGAAGTGAGAATAAGTTAAGGGGAATATTAACTTGGTCAACAGTGAGTGACTTGGAATTCCCCTTATGTCTGGCACTATGCTGTGCTTTGTAGATGCAATGATGGGCAAGATAAAATGGGTCTTGCTCTTTGGAATTTCCATTGTAGAAGAGGGTCCCTTTAAAAGTTTCAAGGAATATGTGATCGAGGAGGGAGAACAGATAAATGCAAAAATAACTATATGTAAATCAGATGTAAATAAAGAGATTTGAATGCTAGGCAAATTTCTCTGAGCAAATAGAAGTAAAAACAAATACAGTTTTACAATTAAAAATGAAGTGGGACAAATCACTAAAATATTAGTTCAAACCAAGGGTGACAATTGTGTAAATGAAATTCTTAGACCTATAATATATTCTGGCAAACTATATATAGTCTGTGCTACTACTATTCTGCTTTCTCTTTCCACCACCAAATGCCTTCCCCTTAACCCCTATTTCACCTGTGCAATCTCAGGACCAGGCTCTTCATATAAGATGCTTATTAAACTTATAATGACATAGACAACAGTAGAATGTTATTAGAAAAGTCTGAGCTCATTGGCACAAAAACACAATTCACACTTTTTACCACACCATGGAGAGGTGAGTAGGTCAACATGGACACATTCATTTCTTCCATTACCAATGGTCAGTGGAAGGGGAGGGAATGGTAATTTGTTTGAGGGAATCTACTCCGGATAGCTATACCAGTATGTGTAATTAAAATCACTGCTTTGGATTACTTTAGAAGTAGAGTCAGATTGGAAAACACATTCTAAAATGGAAAAAATAATTTTTTCAGGATTTTAATTTCTCTTTATGTCAGTGGAGATAATTATCATCAGCGATTCCTTTAGCAGGGAATAATATACAGAAGTAGGAATTAAACAGGGAGCTTGAAGTCCTGGGTTCTAGTTTCTGTTGCGCCACTAACTTTCTGTGTAGCTTTTGATAAAACGTGTTCTCTTTCTGAGCATTATCTTTCTTATCTGTAGAATCAGGTGACTTGACCTGGCTAATCAGTAAGTTGCCTGTCAGCTTTGAGATGCCATCTTATAAAATTACCTCTTTTAAAACAAGAGGCCTACGATGTGCATGTCTTGGATTCTCTCTGGCTGGGTGCTGGGCGCTGCTCTTGCCTGTGTCAGGCTTAGCCATCTCCCATAGTGTAAGCTGTTGAGGAACTAATAGCTGGCAATAATAGGGAATGTTTATGCCAGACATACTACCAAGGGTCTTACTGTCTTTGTTGCGTGATCTTTACCACAAATCAGGGCATACGTGCGTATACTAGCCACATTATATAGACGAGAAAGGGGCTCTGGGTCATTGAGTTGGGAAGGGAAGACTAGATTTACACCTAGGTGTACCTACTCCAAGTTCAGAGGCCAAGCTCTAGTGCTTGAGGCTTCATCAGGGGGTTGAATGGTGACTCCTCAAATGAGATATCTTGTCCCTGGAACCTGTGACTATGACTGACATTACTGTATTTGGAAAAAGGCTCTATGTGGATATAGTTAAGAATCTCACGATAAAAATTGGTTTAGGGTAGGCCATAAATTTAATGACCCATATTCTTATAAGAGACAGAAGGGGACACACAAGCGTGAGGCCACATGAAGATAGAGGAAGAGACTGGAGTGATGCAGCCCCAAGTCAGGAATATTTGGGGCCCCTGGAAGCTGTGTAGGCAGTGGGTAATTCTCCCCTAGAACCTTTGCAGGGAGTATGGCCCTGAGGACAACCTCATTTTGGGCTTGTGGTCTCTAGAACTCTGAGAAAATAAATAACTTACTTTAATCCAGTAAGTTTGTGGTAATTTTTTTTTAATGGGTCTTCTAAGAAACTAATACCGTGGTGATCTTTAAAAATCATAAGAAGCTTTTCTTAAATGCAGACATAACGGCTTGGGCCAGATAAACTGAATGAAAATGACATTTGTAAACACCAGGCCATTTGGTTGCCATTAATCCACAGAAAACTATATTGTGGGAACAACCCCCTCATCCCCTACACCACCGTAGCTGTCACCTGTGTCAGGATGACTGAAATTAGCCATACAAGGGGCAACTGCCTCAGCAAGAGATCAGGAATGCCACACCATGAACTCCCAGAACTTGCCTCACGCTTCTTGTTGCTCAGAAGTCACTGGCAAATTGTTTAGTGCAATTTTTATTTGAACTGTAAAATAAAAATATCAATGAAACTCTGAAAGCCCCCGAATTAAAAGTCACAGTGTTCACGTAGCTGTTTCTTTTCCTAATCATTTCAAAGGTGGATGGTAACCCCTTCACAGGATGGTAGGAAAATTAGGCTGGAAGGTAGGTAATCTCTCTGATCTCAAATATCAGTGTTCATCTATTTATTGTTTGGTTTTATTATGGATATTTGTTTCTGTATGGAATAAAATCCTTTTCAGAAATACAAACTTGTCCAAAAAGCAGCCTATTTCCTATCTGTAAAATTAGAAGCCACCAGTTTTTGTCAAACCTCTAAGTAAAGAGAACTTTACTCTGGGAAGTCCCACAAAAAGCTTAGGATTTAAGTGTTGTGAGAATATAAATGTACATAGTAAATAAATCTCAGAGGTACAATTTCCTGGTCTGTAAAAAGATAACGGAAATGACATCTAGCTTGTAGGAATTCTTGCAAGAGAACTTTGAGAATGAAATAAATACCTAATACAATGCTTGGCACAGGTAGGTGTGGTCCATATTGCTTTTATTGTTGCTAGTGTCTTTTAATGGACTTGAAGTAGGTTTTTTCTTTTTATTTCATCTGTTTTATGTTTTCCTAAATACATGTTATTATTTTTTTTTATAAATAACTTTTTAGCAAGGGATTATTATAGAGTATTTTATACTTATTAAAATACTTTCAGGAGTTTTTGTTATGTGTTTATTTAGAAAAGATGTACAATTTTTATTTAATGGAGTAGTAATAAAGGCAGTACTCTAAATAAGGAAAGATAATGCACTATGGTTAAGTAATAATTTTATCTCCTTACATGCTTGATTGAACCAAGAATACTTTTATTGGACTTCACACTAACGAGAAAGGGACCTTCTTTCTTGTTTTGGAATCCCAAGGACTAAAAGCATTTGAAGATTATTCTTGGTTTTCTCATTTTACTGAGCTCTCCAGGAGAGTTTATTTTGTTTGGGTTTAGGGAAAGGAGTTGTTCCCAAGGAAAAAAAACATCTTTTTGATTTATATTTTGCCTTGGTTTTGTGGTAACAATAACACTTAACTAGTTAAGAATTTGCAAGGCCAGCTTTTTTCTGACTTCTCCCAATAGCTTTCTTTTTTTCAGAATTACTGAAGATCCTTTTGATTCAGTCAAGTCTGTTAGTCACAGATTCCTGGAAAACTTTTGTGTTTAATTGTAAGACTTGCCTGTTTCACTTGAAGACAGTAAGTAACGTTCAAGAAATTATATCAGCATAAAGTCATGAGAAAGCTGTTTTATGTCTGCAACCTTGGGCTGCCCAATGGTGTAAGTTAGATTAGCAGGTAACTGGAATTATTTTTACAATTCTTACAGTAATATGAGTTAATATTTAGTAAATTCTTTCCATGCCCTGGGAATTGTAGTAAAAATTTGCATGCATTAGTCCATTTATTTTCTAGCCTTTAAAAAAATTTTAAATTTATTGGGGTGACATTGGTTAATAAAATTATATAGATTTCAAGTGCATAATTCTGTAATACCTCATCTGTATATTGCATTGTTTGTTTACCACCCAAAGACAAAACTCTTTCTATCACTGTATGTTTTATCCCTTTTCTTTCTTCTACTACCCTCCTTTCTCTCTGGTAATCACTATACTATTGTCTGAGTCTCTGAGTTTTTGTTTTATATGTTTTTTGCTTTCAGTTTTATATCCCACATATGAATGAAATCATAAGGTGCTCAACTTTTTCCATCTGACTTATTTCGCTTGACACGATATTCTGAAGATTTATCCATGTTGTCACAAATGGCAGGTTTTAACCTTTTGTTGTGGCTGAGTAATATTCCATTGTGCATATGTACCACATCTTTATCCAATTATCTTGAAGGGCACTTCAGTTGTTTCTGCATAAACATAGGAACAACTATGTTATTTTAAGTCCCTAACTTTGTTTTAATTTCAATGCAGAAATAGAAAACTAATATAGGGGCTTGCCAGTTTGCTCTGCCAGTTCTCAGTTTAATGCTCAATGTTTTGTCTCTATATTTAGTTCTTCTTTGACTTCTTTAGAGTTTTGTACTTTTCCTCATATCGATCATATATATATTATATAACATATATTATATATAAATATATGTTATATAATATGTGTGTGTGTGTATATATATATTTTTTCTTTTTTTTTAACCTAAGGATTTATTTGGGAGGGAGATAATGTAAATGGTATTGTGTTTTTCATGTAAAATTCCACTTGCATATGTAAGATATAGGAAAGCAATTAACTTTTATACATCAAACATTAATCATGAAATGCTGTTACAATTGCTACTCTGAAAGTTTTTGTTATTTTTTATTTTTCCAGATTTTCTACATAGACGATCATACCATCTGAAAACAAAGACAGTCTCACTTTTTCTTTCCTATTTGTATACCTTTAAGTCCTTTTTTTGTCTCATGCATTAGCTAGAACTTCCAGTATGATGTTGAGAAAGGGTATAACTTTACCTTTTTCCTGATCTTAATGGGGAATTTAGGTTCACACCATTATGTATTAGCTTTAGGGTTTTTGTAGATGTTCCTGATCAAATTGAGCAAGTTACTTTCTGTTCCTAGTTTGCTGAGAGTTCCTACTGTGAATTATTGTTAGACTTGTCAAATACTTCTTTCCATGTATTGGTGTCACATGAGTTTTCTCCTTCAGCCAGTTAATGTGTAGTCTATTATTTTTCAATGGGCTCTGTTTGGGAGGGTGGCTGCAGCTTTGATTGAGTGACTCAGTTCAGGCATCATTTTTGCCCACATTTCATTGTCTGAAGCTTGGTTATAAGGCCTCATGTCTATTACTGTGCCTAGTAATAAGAGAACACAGGTGAGGGTAAGTATTTGAAATTCCTATCCCAAATTTTTAAAAGTGTTCAGGCATGTACTAGTGGAACAAAGTAGGTAAGAATTTCTCAACTACAGGAAGCCACATAAGTAAAGATTATGAATTCACAAAATCAAAGGGAATTTTGAAGAACTGTGTGAAGCACAAGTGGCAGATGAGTCTGGAGAGAGAGTTGTAGAACAGACTGTAAAGACTCTTAAACCATGTTAAGAATGTTGTACTTTATGTTGTAAATGATTGGCAATCAATGGATGTATGAGTATATTTCTTTCATCTAAACATCTCAGATAAGAATGTATAAGATGTGAAAGAGAGAAAAGACTCGTGGAAACAAAGGATAATAGATAGGAGCTGTTACACTTGCTTGGAAGAGAAGTTTCAGACTCGCGAGGGTTGCATTAGAAATGTGGAGGATGAGCTAATTTGGACAGATAATTTCTTGGAGAAATCAATCACATATGGTAAAGGGTTTATTGTGATGGAGGGCTTGGAGAGAGAAATTATTTTAAGGTTTCTGGGTTTTGAAGTATAGAGGGTTGTGTCATAATTTATCAAGTATTATTTTGGAGCTGGAGCAGATTTAGGGGTGAAGATAGTAAGTTATATTCTTTCCATAGTGAGTTTAATGTGAATGTTGGAGTTACATGGCTGGAGTTTAAATGTGAGAAAACGGTTTCTTAAAGAAGAATAAATGTTTAGACTCAACTAGAAAACTTAGGAAAAGGTGAGGTCACCCATGGATAACAATTAGAAAAAAAAAAAAAATGGAAGGAGAGCCAAGGAGAGAACTCCATGGAAAGGCTGGGTTAGGTGATGGGTAGAGAAATAAAAACACTATAGTTACCTTAGAGATCACAAGTAAAAGTTTATCCAGGCTAATGTGCTGTCTAGTAGGAAAAAAATGCTTTCTTATAAACATGATATCCAAGAACTTTCTTTGAGTCTCACAGACATTTTTGTCCACGTCAAATAAAAAAATAAAATGTGTTGCTATTGAGAAGCAAGTCTAGTGACTATTACTTAAACATGTTTTGAACTTCTTCCTTCACTAATAGAAAGTGGTTGTGTTGAAAACAAAAGCAATATAACTTTTTTTTATAGTACCAATATTTGGTAAACACCAGATTTTATTGGAAAAATAAGGGAAAGCAACTTCAGTATCCGTCTGCAAGTTATGGAATAAGTGACCGTATGGGAAGTCAGAATGATGCAATTGTCTTTGACCATTGATGCTGGCATGCTGACTAGTAGGAAAATGGAAATTATTTTCACATTTTTATTTAGTTACAGGAAGAAATATGAAATGAGTTCCATGAAAAATGCATATCCAAGGGATACTTCTGTGCAGAAGAAAGAAATAGCTGCTAAATGGATCCTGATTTGGGGCATAATCAAAACTTGCCCATTTCCATATTTATTTATTTGTGAACATTTCCTTTGTGAACTCTCAAATGGACGTTTATAAAAGGTTTAGTATATTTGGCAGGGAAAATGCATAATGAATGTGGTGCCATTTTGGAATGTGAATAAGGAAACAAAAATACATTAGTCTGTTCATTTTCTTACTTTGTTTAAAGGCAGAGAAGGATATTGATCATTAGCTATATTATTAAATTAGGGCTCCCTGCAGATCTGTGCCTTATTCAACCAGATGTACGTTCTCTGTGTGTGCCTCTTTGCTCTAAACATTATTGTCTTTCTCTTGTCTTCCTCCTTCTAGAAAAAGTGAATCGGCAGTCTTGTAAGTAGATTTGTATGGGACAGGGGGAAAATATGGAGATAATTTTTTCTTTGCTTTGTGTACACCACAGCCAAACCACTCCAGAATCTCGCTGTAGTCACAGCTCACTTCGTTTCGCCCTGGCACAGGCACATTCCTACTTCTACATTCCATTGAAACAATGCTGAGCACGGCCGCCAATGATCTCTCCAGTGGGCTCAGTACTAGATGCTTTATGCATCCACCAGTGGACAGCTCTCTTGTTTTGCTGCTTTGATTTCCATGAAATCATTCACACGTGGTTTTTTTCTTACTCCATGCCACCACCTCCTTTTTTTTGTTTCTGTTCCACACCTCTGTAGGACACTCAAGTGTGGTTTGCCCCTGGATTCTCTTCTTTAAGGCTCCTTTTGGCTGACTCTGTACCACATTCCTAATTTTCTGTGTTTGGGCTCATGGCATTGCAAGATTAGAAATTTGGGTTTGGGGATTATATTGAAATGGATTAACAGACTCACAGCATTATGAAAGAGTAGTTAATAATTATGAAACACTTAACTTAAAGATATTTCATGATATGAAAAAGTCTAGTCATTACACTACTTGAATGGGCCCCTTCAACCTGGGTTAGGTAAGGTTGTGGTTCTGATAATAAGTTCTCACTGATTGATCAGCTAAACTTTGAATACATTTCAGCAAAACCCTGGTCATCCTTTGACACTAGCTCGACATTATAATACACCTGTGTTTAAGGTATACTTCATCCTACAAAATATCACATAGTCCATTGAGTTTGGTGTTCTCTCTCTTAGAATACTCCACTACAACCAAATTGGCTTTATACACAGATACAAATGCAGCAGACCAGTGAAGGTTTTGGGGTCCCTGTGTCTCCTGAAACCCCTTGCTTCATTGCTATGCTCCTGCTAGTCACATTCTCAGCAGTCCTCATGTACCTCCACATCTTCTAGGTGCCAGTGACTCCCAAAACGTATTTCCATCTGCCTTGTTAGAATTTCTAAGTGGTAGTTTTGTATCTACTTCAGGCATAAGTTGGGTCTTTACTTTTCAACACTCCTCCATCACACACCCTTGCCTGTATTTCTGATCATAACACCACAGTCCAGATAAGCGTGTGTTGCAAAACTGGGTTGTTGTTTTAATCCGCTCAATATCCTTTAATATCCCCTCTGATTTTTGCTCTCCTCTCTTTACCCTACTCAACTCTACTTAATCATGTACCTGTTAATAAGTTTTATCAATTGTGTCCTATGAATGCTTTTTAATTTAGTGCCCTGGTTTCTATTCTCTATAGATTGGACAGTTAACTAACAAAGTTGGTAGTATTGTATGGCAGAGTGAAGAAATAATATTTAGGAGCTTTCCCACATTTCAGAGTATCCCTGTGGTCAGATTGTAGGCACAGAACAGTTCTGGCCAATGGACTTTGAGTAAAAGTAGCATGTGCCCCTCCTAGCCTAAGAAATTTAAAAATAAAAGTGATTTCTCCATCTTATTATTCCACTGCTCTAGCAACCTCTGAGGACAAATGTTCCAGATGCTGTAACTTCATGATGCCTGGGATTGTCAGCCATGAACCATGGTTGACGAGAATAGCTCTGAGATGCCAGAATTTGTTACCATGGCATAGCTTAGCCCATCCTGACTAGTATACTTGTAACTTTTCTTCTGATTGCCAGTTTTTTTCCTTTTCAGTTCATTCTCTGCACAATTATCAGCTATCTTTTTAAAGATTTATTTTTATTGTTTTTTGACAGAGAGAGAGAGAGAGAGAGAGAGAGAGAGAGAGATACAGAGACAGAGAGAAGGGGGAGGGCCCAAAACAGTCTCCATAGTTGCACATCATTGGTTTTTCCACATAGTTTCATTCCACAGGTGGGCGGGGCTGCACAGGGCAGGAACTGGGCTGGGGTCTCACCCCAGTGAGAACTGAACTGGAGCTACTCCCCAGTTCAGCATATGGGTCCACACGGGCCGGGGCTGGGATGCAATCCTTGGTCCCTGGGGCTGCAAGGTAAGCGCCTAACCCACTGAGCCATCCCGGCTTCCCCAACTATTTTTTAAAATGTACCTCACCTCATTCTTTTAATTATATGATTTATTGGTCCCTCATGTTTATAAAACAAAGTCTACGTGCTCTGATTAGCAAACAAAGGGGCCTTCATGATCTGGCTCATGATTGCCTGAAGACTTGTCTTCTGCAAGCTTCTCATGCACTTCCTCTTCAGTTACATCAAGCAACACATAGGAGCTCATGCTGTTTCTTCTTCTTTATTTCTTAACATGTTATTGCCTTTATTTTTATACAAGTAATAGATACATATATTCTCCCTATAGCAAGCCAAACAATGTAGGAGCATATAGAGCAAAATTTAAAACTTACCCTTTCTCTCTCTCTTTTTTTTTACATTCATTTCCGTCTTCTAAATTGCATACTATAGTATATCAACATTTTGGAGTGCATTCTTTCAATCTGCTTTTCATGAACTTACTTATGTAAATGTACACATTCACATATATTTTTTTCTTAAAATAAGTGCTAATCACAAGGCTACTTTTGTATACAAGTGAACCTGGAAAATATAGAGCCTTAGATGAATCAAGACTCTGTTAGGATGGAAAAAGAGAAGATTGAATATTGTCTTCCCCAACCTATAAAGAATAGTTAGATGTCTAATGTGATGAGCTAAGTTATGTATTAGCTCTTCCACTTACCAGCTTTGGTGCATTTAGCAAGTCATATAAACTCACTGAACCTCAGTTTTTTAATTAAAAAAAAATGGAGATGTTAAAATCTCATTTACTTTCCTCAATGTATGCCTATGAATGTTGAAGGAGATTATATATGGAAAGCCACCTATTGACATACACTGTAAAGGATATATTTGAAGATCACTTATTAAGCACCTACTATGTGCCAGGTATAGTTTACGTGTTCTACCTACATCATCTCATTAACTTTCACAATGATATTTATAGGTAGGAATAAATACAGCCATTTATTGTTGAAATTGAAAAACATGGCATAATTTGAGGCTAGAGAGGTTGATAGGAACTTGATTGTAAAAAGGCTAGTAGATATTGCTACAGAGAGTTTTTAAAAAATATTATGGAGAGTCTTTGAAGTCTTTTAAACAAATGAGAAACATAATGTTATATAAATTTTGGAAATATCAACCTGGATGGCAGGGAGGAGGGTTGAGTAGGGATGAAAGAAAGTGGTGGGATGGAGACAGCAGGATCAACAATACAGGATTACTTGATTATTTTTCACATCCACTTTAATCCTGCATTTCAAATTATTGTTGTTTTTGTTGTTTTTTAATCTAAGGAAAAACATGCTATATACAGATTTTGAAAAAAATGTTACACTGAGAAGATTTGTTAAACCTTGCTCAAAATTGATATCTAAGGAAGGATTAAGGTTATAATTTCCTTGGAACCTCTGTGGATTTGTTTTTTTTGATTAAACTCTGATG
This sequence comes from Craseonycteris thonglongyai, assembly GCA_004027555.1. Taxonomy (NCBI): domain Eukaryota; kingdom Metazoa; phylum Chordata; class Mammalia; order Chiroptera; family Craseonycteridae; genus Craseonycteris; species Craseonycteris thonglongyai. The sequence goes on from PVKE010039317.1 coordinate 10,688, forward strand.
TCTTTATGCTGCTAAAGGGTATGGATTTGACTTAGAGCCATGTCCCCCTGATCAGTAGAGTTTGCCTATGATGAGCGTCAGCATGGAGCATGATGTATGTCTGCCTGTTTCTGGGTTTGTGTGGATTTATATATTTCTGTACATGGCCCCCTGCACCTATTCCTGTGTATCTGATTTTGTTCATATGACAAATACATTCTTAGCATGTTGCAGGGTAGAAAAGGAGCACCTACCATATCTGGAAAACTTTAAATCTGTTTTAGAGGAATCAAACCTTGATCTTTTAATAATTGCATATGCAAACAGATACACTTATTTTTTTATTACTTTATTTGAAAATATTGATTGATAAGTCAATATGTAGTCACTTACACTGGATCTACTTCATGTGTTGAATTATGTGATAGTCCTCAGCACCATCCCCAGTGGCTCTCTTATGCTCTCCTTGGCATCTCAGAGGCTAGAAGACCAGGAGCTACATTTTCCAACATTTCTTATTACATGTTTTCGGTTTGCTTTCCCCTAATAAATGACATTGCATGAGTGTTAGAAGGTGAAAGGAAGCAGAAGCCATGATACCTCTTTGGAGCTTACGGGTTTCAGCAAATCTGAGGTTCAGCATCAGCAGTGCCTTTAGGGAACAAATGGAAAATCACCTGCCTTAATGCTCCAGGCAGTGGTGACCATTTGACAGGAAATCCCAACCTGGTTAAAACTTGCTGAATCTCAAAAGGCTGGTCAGATGAACCTGAATGCTAATGCCGGCCTTCTCCAATCTTGGTTCCTTTAGCCCTTCTAATAGCATTATTGGCACCAAACTAAGTGATAAATACTTTCCTGATTAAAATACCTAGAAAAGCTCCTGTTTTATTTTTCAAATCTGAATAATACAACCAATGGATCCCGGTACTACCATGTTACTTAGAAATCTAAAGAAACGTACTTTTTAAATTTGTTGATTACTCATATCAGGACTCCTGATAGATTGGAAGACAGTCTGAGTGACAGAATAAGGTGGATACACTGTAATATTTTTCTTATCCAACATGTTATCACATTTCTTGGACCAAACCTTGAAAATTCATGATCACTTCTTTTCATTTTTTGCTTCTACACACCAGAGGCTGTCTTTTTTCCTTATAGAAAATAATTTCTTACAGGGCTTATCTATCTCCCCTCCAAACAAACTTGTAAGAATTCTAGGGTAAACACAATGAGAGACCTCTAGTATACATATGTGAACATTATGTTAAATAAGCACAACTCACAGCTTAATTTAAACACACCTGTATTTTGGTCTGCTGCCATGATTTTGCTAAATCTTAGATAAAACAGAGCCTGATAGTTACTTTAAGAAATGAACACTACCGCAATTCAGAAATTTCAATGTCCAGTCTAAATTATCAATCAAAACCTTGAACATGATTTAATGTCAGTCTTTTCTCCTCCTCAATGTCAAATCCATTTCAGCTGTAGGCCTGTAATTGTGTGGCTTCTATTCTATTTCTCTGTCCTCTCCCATTTATTTGCTTCCCAGTTTCTGAGAGCTTCAAGTTTAAAGGAAGGGGTTAGAGAAGTTCTAGCATAAAGAAAGTTAGTAACTTTAATTTGTTCTCTTGTCAGTGACCATGTGTTCTCTGGTCCTGTCTGACATTTAAAGCTAGACTTTCTATCATAGGGTCATTTTTGTTGGCCTTGCTGTGAAGTCCCTCTTGTACTTTTCCAACTGTCATTCCTTTGACCTGGGGACAGATGCATCTCCATTCCAGTTTTTTGCCTCAGATTTTCTGAACCCCTAACAAACCAGCGCTCACATAACATATTGATAATGGATTTCCCCTGCCTGAGCCAACTTATTTGAAGATACCAAGATGGTCACAAGTCAGCTCTTTGTCTCCTTATTTATCTACATCAGATCTATGAGAAACACCCATGAATCTTTTTCACTGACAAACTCAGGGACCACAGCAATCCATCTCTCCTTTTTTTCTATTTTTTCTTGACATGTGTGATCTTCTCTGTCCCTCCCTTTTCATGAACACCTATTGGTGGTCTTTTCTTCATTCCTTCATTTGAGCTTCATTATTTTAATGCCTTTGTTCAGTTATATTGAACTTGAGTATTGTTTTCTACTCCCAATGAGTTTTTTTTTAATTTAATTCTGTAAACTTGTTCTGTTTTTGAGAACCTATTTTCTACTCTTTTCCAAAATAGAATTGTGAGATCTTGATTTCTAGAGCCAAAGTAATTCTTTTTCTGTCTTTTACAGCTGTATGACCTTGGTAAGTAATTTAACTTCCCTATGTCTTACTTTTCCCATCTGTAAAATGAGGATAAGAATAGTATCTAAGACATAGTTTTCTTGTGAAAAATAAATGGTATGATCTATGTGTAGTCTTTAGCACAATGACTGGTGCTCAATAAATGTTGGCTGTTTTGCTTTTGTTATATATGTCTAATTTTTACTTTCCAGAATGACATCTTTTAAGAATTACTTCCTTAATGTAATAATTTGAATGGTTTGTAGGGGAGGAATCTAATCACCATCCAATTTTAAGGGTCACTGTAAGTCAGGAATATGGTAATGTCACTTGAATGGAGGGAGGATATGACTAGAACACTAGAAAGTAATACACAGGTCAAAGAGCAAGCCTTGGAGTTGAAGGGAAGGGAAGAGAAGGAACTAACAAAACAAACAAACAAACAAACAACAACAACAACAACAACAACAACAACAACAAAACGAACAGCTATTTGATGCCAGGTAAGAAATAGGAAAACTTGGGAAGCAAATCACAAAGTGAGAGGTACTCGGAATAGGGATGTCAGTATTGTTTATTTCAGGAGAGGGGTTAAGGAACTCTACTTCAGTAAGAACTTCAACCACTTATAAGTGAAGAACTTCTTGTTATATATCAAGCAGTGCTCTAGGCAATGGCTCTGGGTAAACCTTACTGATACAAATCACATCTTCAGATTTAATGTTAAGAAAATTCTTTCCTGAAGATATCAACAAGAAAACTACTTGTGTCCTGCTTAAGCAATGGTTCTCAACCTAGGGAACTTAAAAAAATTCCCTGGGTTCAACCATCTAGGAATCTAATTTAATTGGCTTGAATAGTCTGGCATTTTAGAAAACTTCCAAGTTAATTTTAACATTTAGTCAAGACTGAGAAACATGTACCAGAGAATGATTCTCAAAGTATGGCTTGAACTAGCAGCATCAGCAGCACTTATGTATTTGTTGGAAATGCACATTCTCTATCCATTACCTATACATACTTAATCAAAAATACCTGGAGTGGGCCTAGCCTTTTGTCAAGCCCTGCAGACGAGTCTTATGCATGCTAACATTTGAGAACCATTCACAGTATTAGTGTAGAGTTTCAGTGGTGTGTTGGGATGAGGTGGGAAGCAAGATTGCCAACCTTTGCATAGAAGATGTATGGTATGAAAACAAAGGTGGGAATGACTATCTCCATATGTTGACAGCAGAGGATTGTTGGACTCTTTCTCCTCCTCCTCTCCTTCAGCTTCCATTTCATCTTTGTCTTCTCTGGGTTTTTGTAGCTATTACTTCATTTATTAACGTTGTATTTATTACACACTGCAGATCAGTTGAGCTGCCATACACACTTTGCTCTTGGTTGGAAAATTCTATGAAATTTGACATAGAGGCTAGGGAAGATTGGACAAGGAAAATCAACACATCTTTGCTCAGATTACCTAAAGTGTGCAGTGCTTCTCAGCTAGTAGACTGCAGACCTGGGGTTAGAGTCCAGGGATAGTTCTCTTTAAAATATGAGCTTTTCCCTTACTATGGCAGAGATCAGTGTCTTCTTCCTGGATAAGCTTCTAGACAATACCCGTCTTTCTCATAGTAAGATGAGGACATGTGATGAAGTTCTAGTTAATGTGAGAAGTGAAGCACACCTTCAAGGCCTGGCTTATAAAATATTCTACTTGTTATTCTCCGTACTCTTTCCCTTTCTTATGCCTTCATGTCAGTATGCCTGGCATTCCTGATAGTGAAGATGGTGCAGCAAATAACACGGTGGGGACTTGGGTCCCTCAGTTGCCAATGGGAAGATATGTGGTAGACTTTGAACTTTACATAAGAGATAAACTTTAAATTTGAGTGGTAAATGTAAAAGACCTCAAACCTGCAGTGGTCATGCAGAACGCTCCTATACCAGTGCCAAACATGGCTTCCTCTTTATCATCCCTCCTGTTCACTGTCACTCTAGCTCCCTTTAGAATCTTCCTGGTGGGACTAGAGTAGTCTGAGCCTTTCTGTCTCACTTGCTTCTGCTTTTGCTGAGACTGATTAATTCCTGCCTATAATTTGCCTGCTTTGTGTGGACTTAGGAGTGAGATTTT
>PVKE010039318.1:0-15068 GCA_004027555.1 Craseonycteris thonglongyai
AGGGAAAACACTTCCACAACAAGTAGAATGCAGAAAATGCTTTCCAAGAGTTTGTCGAATTCCAAAGCATGAATTTTTATGCTGCAGGAATACACAAACTTATTTCTTGTTGGCAAAAATGTGTTGATTGTAATGGTTCCTTTTTATATTAATAAATATGTGGTTGAGCCTAGTTACAATGATTTAAAATTCATGGTCTAAAACCATGGTAAAATTCTGAAAAGCTTCTGATATTCATCAGTTCTCATAGAAATGTTTTTGTGTGTCCATGTGTATATATAAGTATCTCCTTTCTTTAAATATTTTATACACACTGAATATCTATTAGCATACTTGAAAATAACAGAAGTATATTTTAAAAACCTATGTAATAAAAAAAGTTATTATTTATGAATAAATTTTCATGCCACTAAGATATTAATTAATGGGGTTCTAGGTATAGATGATTTGATTTTTCAGCCCCATGTGGCAACTAATTCAACCTTTATGAAGGTTCACAAAATAAAGATGGATATCATGCTGCCACTCCTTCCCAAGGATATTTTTCTTAGGAAAAATCCACAGCTTCCCTTTCCAGTTTTCAGTTACCTGCTCTCAACCACAGTCAAAAAATATTAAAGGAAAAATTACAGAAATAAACAACTCTTAGGTTTTAAAACTTGCACCACTTAGTGCTACAGGAATACACAAACGTATTCATGAGGGCTCTCTGGAAGGTATCTAGCCATGTAACCATGCTCATTATATTGAAAATGGCTGGATGTTTTTCTAGACAGCCCTCACATTATTAAGTGGAGGAGCCAATCTGAAATGGCTACAGAACTGTATGATTCCAACTGTATGACCTTCCTGAAAAGACAAACTATGAGAAAACACAAAGATCAGTGGTTACCAGGGGTTTGGAGGGAGGGAGAAATGAATAGGTGGGCAACAGAGGATTTTAGGACAGTGAAACTATTCTGTGTTATACAGACATTCCCCCCTTATCCATGGTTTCATGTTCTGAGATTTCAGTAATCTGAAGTCAACAATGGTTTGAAAATATTAAATGAAAAATTCCAGAAATAAGCAATTGATTTGATAAGTTTTAAACTGCAGTTTTAAATATTATGAAGAAATCTCGTGCCAACCTCTTCCACTCTATCCAGGACATGAATCATCCCTTTGTCCAGTGTATGAACACTGTACATGCTACCCGACCTAGTAGCATCTTGGTTATAAGACCCACTATCATGGTATCTCAGGGATTATGTTCAAGTAACCCTTATTTGACTTAATAATGGCCCCAAAGTACAAAAGTAGTGATGCTGGCAATTTGGATATGACAAAGAGAAGCTAAAAAGTGTTTCCTGTAAGTAAAAGGTAGGTGTGTGTGTGTGTATGTGTATGAAAACATAGTTATGTACAATTCAGCACTATCACTATCCAGGTTTCAAGCATCCACATTGGAATGTATCCCTTCAGAGAAGAGGGGACTACTGTACTACAATGGTGGATATATGTCATTATACATTTGTCCAAACCCACAGGATGTACAATACCGTGAGTGAACCCTAATGTAAACTATGGACTTTGTGTGATAATGATGTGTCGATATAGGTTCATCTATTTTAACTAATGTATCACTGTGGTGTGGAATGTAGACAGTTGGGGACGTTGTGCACATGTGGAGATGGGAGTATAATAATTCCCTGTATTTTCTGCTAAAAAATAAAGTTTATTAATTAAAAAAATTAAGGCTAAATTACTGCCAAACGTCCAGACATTTAAACATTCTTGATATTACAAAAATAGTTCAAAATTCTGAAACCCTAAACAAAAATTACATTTGAAATATCACATATCTGTACTCTTTATTTAAGATATATATAATACAAGACATGTACTATATATTCCTTCTGATATGACAACCCATATAAAAGTGATAAGACATTTAAATGTTAAAAACTTAATATGAAATAAACATTAGTAGCTGAAACCCTAACTCAGTTTAAGAAACAAGCTGATAATATAGACTGTTCCCATCTACTTGAGAAATAATTATAAGAATTCTACCAATTTGGATATAGTAGCTAAAATGGGATAGTAATGCATGAGTATTTACCTTTGAGTCATAATTTTGAAGGCATCTGGGAGGTAGCAGTCTGTGTTCTCCATCTGAAATGGGTCAGCATCACAAATCTTGTCGTCTGTCCGACCATAGTTAGCACTCTCAATCATGATGACATCGCTGCCTGGACACCGCAGATCTATAGAATAACCTTCACAGGACAATTCACGCCTAACTAACCCAAATGGTAAAGCTGCTCTGCTGAAACCTTAAAAAAAAAAAAAAGAAAAGAAAACATTAACTCATTTAGAAGTACATTATTTAAATAAGGCATTATCAAGTAGAATTCAGGTCTATATTCAAGAGATGTCACACAAACTATGGCTTTTTAAGGTATCCATTCATACAATTATTAAATAATCTCTTAGTTTTGTATCTCAAGAAATTATTAATTTTTTTAACATATGTCCTTAGCTAGACTATTTCACAATTAGAGACCATTTAAAATTACTCTAAACAAAGTATTTTTGGTATAATCTAGTCAAAAACAAAAACTACCGGTATGTGGCTCTTTGTCAGTAAATTCAAAGAAGAATGACAAACCTAATTAATGGATATGTAAATATTGAAATCTTACAAAAACAGACTATAACAACTAACCAAGAAATAATTTTCATTTATGCAATAGAATAAAAGCTCTACTACACACTGGCTTTATATTCTCATTTAATGTAGATATTAATTCCTATCAGTAGCATTGCCTTAAAAATACCTACATCTTAGCAGTTTCCCCAAAATAACTAAGATGCTATGACAATAACATCCTTAAGGCACAATAACGTATTTCAATTTATACACACTTTATTTAAAACTGATGAAAATCAGCAGATGGGCATTCAAAAGAGCCAGCACTGCTCCAATCCATCCAGCAAGTGGAAATACTCAAAAAGTACAAAATTTCTCTAAGGTTTAGTTTTGTCATCTACAGAATAGAGATAAAACACCTGTGATATTACTTCTCCTACTTGTGAGACTCAAAATTAAAATAATGTACATGTAAATGTTTAATTAAAAATTCTGTAAGAACTTACGTATGGTGCATTAAGCAGACTATATGGATAAACACTGTTCATGAGTGCTGTAACAAAGATTCCCAAATGGAATGAAAGATTAGAATTTTAAGTTTAATCAGTTTTTAGGACAGAGTCTCAAAGTAATAACAGAGCATAGGAAGAAGGGTAAAAGCAGAGAAAGCCAGGAACAGTCAAGAGAACCATATAGAAGCACATCTTTGCTATGCTGGTGTGATACTTATTGGGTTAGCATTTGTATCAAAATCTCCTACATCATCTCAATTTTTCTACTTCAGTTCTCTAACCTGTTGTCATATATAGCATTCTAATAATTTCAGTACTTTTTTTCTTTTCTCTATCTTTTAACTCTCTGCATCACATTAATTATTCCTTTATATCCCTTATAAAGAAAAACACTGACATTCAGAAGTAAACTGTTCCAAAATATAAGCTTCCAAATTGAAGACTTGGATTGTTTATGGTTTATCCAATGCCATAACCTGTCCTCTTTAACTAATTCAGGGGAATTCAAAGTCACCTGGATAAACATGCATCCTTTCTAAGTTGCAAATAATCCTCCAAAAGAATTACTGGGTTACACACTGGTAATTAGAAAATCAGGATTTCTCAAACTTGGCTGAGTTTCAGTTCTGAGAAAACTAACAGTGTAATTGGAATGAAAAGAAAAAAAGACATAATTTGGAGCACAGAAATCCTCAGGGGATTGTGGCAAAACCCAACCTTGGTAGGGTTTCACTAAGAAGGTTTATGGTCTTATGAGATTAGTAAAAGTATGTGAAGAGATGCACTACCAATTAAGACGGTAATACAGAAATGGAACTGGGCAAATGGCAAGACAAACAGTAAACAGGCCAGCCTTTCAAATAGCTTATTTATGAGCTTCCATAAGTTCATAAACTTTTACATATATTAATGCTTTCTTCCTTTCCCAAATATTGTACTACACTGGCTATAAAAATATATCCACTTAAACTAGTCTTCTATTCATTTGAAATGAAAATATTTTTAGGTATTCAGAGGCTGACACTTTTTTGTAAGCTGTGTGGAAATTCAAACAAGCAATATTATGTAAAATTTTGGAGCACAGCCTGTTAAAGGCAGAGATGACTTGCAATTATAATTCTTTAATAAAAGAGAGTAAACGATGCTATTAGAAAGTATTATAGGAATGCTGGGACATCTCAGCAGTGGAGCACTTGTCCCGCAATTGTGAGGTCCTGGGTTTGAGTCCTAGTCCATGCAAACCTATATGCTAAACTGCAGTACAACTGGCAACCACTGGGATGGCAGCAAAGGTGCTCACTTTCTGGGAGGCTCCTGGTTCAGTTCCTACCCCGCGAGGCCCCACATCCACCTGTGTGGATGAAACCATGTCACAACTAATGATATACAACTAAGGAGACTATTCTGGGCCCTACCCCCTTCTCTTTCTCTCTCACTTTCTCTCAAACAATAAACCTTAGGGTAAAAAAAAAGGAATATATGGTGACAGAAAAAAAGCTGACTCTAGGTGGTAAACACATAATGTAACACATAAACAACGTACTATAGAATTGTACATTTAGAACCTGTATAATTTTTACTAATCAATATCACCCTAGCAAATTTAACAAAAAGGAAAAAAATGGAAATATTACAGATATTAGAACTTATTATTAGAAGACTGTCTTGGAGCCATAATTCACAATTTTGACTATTTGTCAAACATTGGATTATGAAACCGGTTTTTATATTGAGCCCTTTCATTTTTATTGTTGTTGATAGTTTGCAGAGTTATAGTTGTAGCTCTAAGTGAATTTTCCTTTGCTTTTTTGAAAGATATTTGAAAAGTTGCATAGTTGAGTGTTTTGCTATTTGGTAATTCAGAAGAGAGATTTTTAAGCCTTAGTCATATCATCCAAAAAGGTAAAGTAAGGAAAAAGAAAAGAAAAAATAAATGAAAAGAGCAGCACACTTTAATAATTTAGTAGATTTTCAACATGGAAAAGAGATCATGGTACTTATGTTTTCACTGTATAGAACTAAATGAACTCAAATAGTGAATACTGCTTTATTTAATGCTACAATGTTTACTGTTTTAAGTCATGTGTTCTCTTTCCTAAATTCTAGTTCTATCACCAGTTTCCATTGAATGTTATACATATCTTTACTAAAGTGCTTATTATTATCACATGGTACTATGCAAATAAATGCATAATTAACATGTATCTTCCCTAGCCTGCAATACTTCCTTAGTTATAATTCCAGTGCCTAGATTGTTATATAATATGTAATTACAATAAGTGTTGTCAATCCAATTTACTAAACTGAAGAACTATTATTTTTTTTTAAAACAATAAAAATTGGAGGGGAAGCCGGGATGGCTCAGTGGGTTAAGCGCTCACTTTGCAGAGCCGGGGACCGAGGATCAAATCTCAGCCCTGGCCCGTGTGGACCCATATGCTGAACTGGGGATTTCCCCCAGTTCAGTTCTCTGTCTCTGTATCTCTCTCTCTCTCTCTCTCTCTCTCTCTGTCAAAAAAAACAAAAACAAAGAATAAAAAAAATTGGAGTATATTTTCTGCTGTAATACCTATTACCTTTAGTGCGAAAAATAAAAATGGTAGCATTAAGTAACAGATAAACAAGTTATAATCAATGAAAATTGTGCCACCCTCAGATTCTATTATTTTCTAGGTACAGGTTCTGAGGTTTGTCAGTGTTTCTCACAGACAGATGGGTTACATGTTTATAAACTTTCCTTTATTTAAAACTGTGTTTCCAGAGATGCTGGGATAGCTCAGTGGTTGAGCACTTGCCTTGCAATCTCAAAGTCTAGGCTTCAATACCCAGCACTAGCCCACAAAACCTTATATGCTGAACTGTGGTGCAACTGGTAATCACTGAAGATTCCCACTTAAAATATGGGAGGCCCCCAGTTCAGTTTCCGCCCCATGTGGTCCCACATCCAACTGTGTGGAGTGAAAACATGTCACAACTAATATAACACGACTATGGAGACTGCTCTGGGCCCTCCTCCACCCATCTCTCTCTCTCTCCGTCTCTCAAAACCAACAAATCTTGAAAAACAAAAGTTTAAAATAAAAAAGTCAGTGTTTCCAATCAGAAAAAAACATATCCCGCAGATGCCAGGATAGCTCAGCGGGTTGAGTGCTTGCCTTGCAATGAGGTCCAGGGATCAAGTCTCGGCCTCAGCCTATGCAACCCCGTATCTGCAGCACACCTGGTAACCTCCTAGCCCTGCAGTGAAGGTTCTTGCCTCCCATGTGGGAGACCCCAGTTTGGTTCCCACCCCATGCAGCCCCACACCCTTCTGTGTGGAATGAAACCATGTCACAAATAATGGTGTACAACTATGGAGACTGTTCTGGGACTTCCTTTTCTTTCTCTCTCTCTCTTAATCTCTATTAACAATAAAATAAATCTTAAAAAAAAGAGAAAGAAATATATCCATAAAAATGAAGAGAAATATAATAAACATTATAATAGCTAACATTTACACAGCAATTGCTATGTTCCGGCTCTATGCTAAATGTTTTATATGGATCACCTTTTTTTATGCTCACCAACAAAAAGCAACAGAGTAGTTGTTACTGTTACAATACCAATTTTATAGAGTATGAAAATATGGTATCAAATAGGAGGTAATTAAGAGCTTCAGGTATTACTATGAGTTACATTCTAACCCATGCAGGGTTGGTTCTCAAGATTCCATGCTCTTATTAATGGCCATAAATAGAAATGTACTCTGTGACTTCTCCAGCCACCTTGCTTATAATATGACAAGATTTATAAATTTTAGAACAATCAGAAATTCATCCAGGAAGGAAATTCACACAAGAAATAATTATTGGAAAGGTTCACAAAACATAGAAATAATAATAAAAACTGTATTGGTAGAAATGTAGGGATGTGTGCCATAAATCCTTTACTCACTTGAAAGTTGTATCCAATTTGGTCAATCTATGCTTCGAAACAGGCAAGCTCCTTTTAATTAGGTACACATGCTATTCTAATATTTCCCTGTGATCAATAATTAATAAATTACTTTCTCTGTTTCTTTAAAATATAAACATAAAAGAATGTTAACATGGATGTGATGTAACAACAATGTGGACTATTTGGTGCTCTCAAGATAATTCTCAAAAGTATTTGTGATGAACTAGGTAGGGTCCACATAAATCACAAGAAGGTATCTTACTAGATCAACTTTTAATCAAAAACTTAGTGGTATAGAGAAAAGAAACATGGGTCAGTTATGTAATCAAAAGAAAATTTTAAGGAAGCCAGGATTGCTCAGCGGGTTAAGCGCTCACTTTGCAACCCCCAGGACTGAGGATCGAATCACGGACCTGACCCATGAGGACCCATATGCTGTACTGGGGTGTGCTTCCCATGCAGGATGTCCCCAGGTTGGTTCTCCCCTCTCCTACCCCCATTCATTCCCTTCCCCACCCCCATTCGGCCACTGGCTCAAGGGGCATGCCTCTCATGCAGAAGGCCCCTGGCCCAGATCTGCCCTGTGCAGCCCCCTGCCCACCTGTGTGGAATGAAATCATGTTGAAAACCTGATGATGTACAACTATAAACACTGCTCTGGGCCCTCCCCCTTCTCTCTGTCTCTATGACTCTGTCAAAAACAATAAAATACATCTTTAATAAAAAAAAAAGAAAAATTTACATAATTGTTAGAGAAAAATAAATGTGCCTTCTTTCACCACTTCATACTATTTCTCTGAAAACTTCAAGGAGTGTGGGTATAACCTCTTCAAGCACTGACAATAGTATTTCAAATGAAGTTTAGAAAGTCTCAAATATAACTACTTTACTGTAATTAATATTAATTTTAAAAATTCAGGACTTTCACTAGGCAAATCTTATGAAAAGGCAGAATTGAACATTCCTAAACACATTTATTTACCCCTTTTTTATATACATTAATGACTTACTTATACTGAATCATACAGAGAAAATCATCACAGGTATAGCCACTATTTCTTAATAACAATTTCTTCCTTTGTACATGAACTAATTCTTAACTGTTCAAATTGGGTGTTTTTTAGAACAATTTTTTAAAATCACTTGCTAAGGGGAAGGGATGGCTCAGTGGGTTGAGTGCTCACTTTGCAGCGCCAGGGACCGAGGATCAAATCCCGGCCCTGGTCCGTGTGGAACCATATGCTGAACTGGGAGATCCCCCAGTTCAGTTCTCTCTCTGTCTCTGTCTCTGTATCTCTCTCTCTCTCTGTCAAAAATTAATAAAATAAATAAACTTAAAAAAAATAATAATTTAAAATCACTTGCTAAGACTATAATGACTGATTCCCAAACATGACTTCGCATCAAAGTCAGCTGGTAAGATTTTTAAAAAGACATCTTCAAACCCTAATCGAGACTACTAAATCAGAATCTCTATGTCTAGATGAACCCAGGATATCTGTATATGGGGAAGAAATCATGAATTTATTTGCAACACACTGATATAATAACTAAGATGTGCCAAGGATTTCTCTAAAGCCTTTTATGAAATAGTTTTCATTTCTCCATTGAGACTGCATCTTTTTAAGTTATTGTCATCATATTTCCTCTTAATTCTCTAATATAGTTTTATTTTAATCTTTGAACATGTTCATAATAGCCACTTTGAAATGTTTATATGCTAAACCTAATGTCTAGGCCCACATAGAGGATGTTTCTATTGAATGGCTTTTCTCCTGAGTATAGGTTAATTTCCCTGTTTCTCTGTCTACGTTGAAAATGATTTCTTGTTGGTGAAAACCAGACATTTTAAATAATATGCTATTAGCAACTCTTAATTCAAATTTCTTTCCCTTGAGAATTGTTACTGTTGTGATATTTTCTTCTTAGTATCATGACACTATTTAAATCTGCAGAATCTTTCTCCCCATAGTGTACAAGTTGCTTTGTCTCTGCTCATTGTTGTTATTGGTGGTGTTATTTTAACTCTTATTTTTATTTTCCAGCTTGGCTTCCTAGGGATCACCCCTGTCCTGGCATAACTTAGTAATCAGCCAATGATTGAGCAGAATTTCACGAATACCATGAATTACAATAAGGTCTCTACCCTCTGCTGACTCTGTGTGAATTAAAAGTGTTCAGAGTTCAGGCCATTTTCAAGTCAGCCTTGGTTATTTACTTTCTGACAAGCAAGTCCTCTCACTTTTCTTCGACATATGTGTGCAACTTCCAGTTAGTCAAGAATACATAGGGAACTTTAGTTCTTTCATTTCCAAGATTTCCTGGTTATGGTTCAGACAGGCCCTTGAGTTTCCACTAGGGACCACAACTTCAGGCTAGTGGAGCTACTGGTTTTCCCCATGTTTTCCACAGTATTCACTACTTTTACTGACAACGCTGCTGCACATGAGTTTCCACTCTCCATTCCAAATCAAGCCAACTCTCACTGGTACCAAACTCACTGAATTTCAAGGCCAGCCTCACTCTAAAGAAACTACTGAAATTATACATATAGTTATGGAGTGGAGGGAGGAGAGGAAGTAGACCAGCCGCAGTCTAAAAATTCACCGCTCAGACCAAAATTCTACCAGCTTTGCATAAATAAATGCATCCCAATTTATTTGACTTTGCTTAATTTCCAGAGACCTGAAATGGTTCTTGTTGACAACTGTATTCCATTTTATATTTGTTTTGGGGGAAGACAAGTTGCCACTCTCTCACCCCATCATCACCAGAAGTCCCTGGAAGGACTTCACAAATAATGACTGACTACATATCCTCAAAACAGCTATATTAGGTAGGTATTGTTATTACCATTTTACAGAGGAGAAAATTTAAAATTTCCATAATCACACATCCAAGACAGAATGAAATCAAAGTCTGAAACCCAGTAATTCAGTTCCCATGTTCATGGTCTTAAATGCTACTTTAATGTCTCTCCAAATGATAATGACAATTAGCAGCAGGTTTGGGGAACCTTGCTGTAGAGGGAATAGCTGGGGCATATTGGGTGCTTCTAGTCTTAGAGGAAGAAAGGCAGGAAATGATATGGTGTGTCTGATGGTCAAGTAGTCAGTGAAATTCATCAGTCAACATTATCAACCTAAAAAATTCCCAATTTAAGCCTTTAATCATACTATTACTATGACGTTTATTCTAAGCTGTGTTTTCAGTCTCTATTTCAAGAGAAAAATAAATATCCCAGTAAATGTAATCCAATCCATTCTGCAACTCTGAAAAATTAAAAATTTAAAAAAAAAAAATTGTGGGAGGCCCCGTGAACAAAACAAAATCAGTACTGCAGCTTGGTGTTGTGAAAATGTGAATACTGCCAAACAGTGGTGTTCAGAGTAAAATGAACTATTTTGCTCCATTTTCTCCACTTTAAACAAATGATTTTGAAAAGACAATTTTCCCCCCAAGCTATGAAATGTCAAGCAATAACTCTCTGTGTGTTAGGCTAGTGATTGGAATAAATACCTCCCAGCAACAAGTGCAATGACTTAGGACTAAAATCATTCACATTCAGGGGATAACTCCTAATAAACAGATGCACTGCTACCAGATGGGAATTTGTGAGACCAAAATGGAAATTTATCACTGGATTTTGCATCATTTATGAGCATTTTTGCAAGAAAATATGCTACTCTGGCAATAAATAGTACATGCTGCTGTAAGCTTAGACTTCTTATGGACTTCAAGTACTTGGTTGGGAACATTTTGCTTCTCTAACATTGTCCCCATTTAATCTGCCCTTTGTACATATCTGTAAAATCATACACCCCTGTAAAATTCTTCTTATTGAGCTGTAATATGAAAACTTCCAACTTTTCTGGTACTGTTTTTCTTAATTACTTTGAACTAAACCCTGTCATGAATGCTACTGCTCACGCTGTCTAGGGTTCCAGTAAGCACCATGACTTATGATTATCAGGCACCTCTATGGGACTGAGCTTGTGACTTCAAGCTCTATTGAAACATTAAGTCAGGCCAGAGTCTATTACCAGTGTTGGCATCTGAAATCTCTGATTCATTTCTGTTTATATATGTTAATGAGATTTCTTCCTAAAATAGAAATGAGAAAAATACTTAATAAGAAGGAGACCTGATTTCAAGTAGGCTGAACTCTAGCTTACAAGCTTCCAAAAAACTTATTCTATTTCATTATAATTTAGATCAAAACAGAATATTAAAAACAAACCTAAAAGATAAATTATTTGACTACTAGTTCAACATTTCATTTATCTCAGCATATCATGAGGTCATTAAAACAAAAATTAAAAACTCCAGTATGTACAATAAAATTTATCTTAGTATACTAAAAGGCAGGATATTGAAAGCCTTTCATGTAATTTTGCAGAATGTCCCTCTATTGTTTTACTCTTATTATTAGTCCATTTAATTAGAAATAACTTCATCAATCAGACCCTAAAACATCTAATTATTTTGTATTCATTACCATAAAATTCTTTTAACTTTTCAGCATTATGTGAGAAACCTAAAAAAAACTTGTGATGAGTTAAAAAGTACTTTCAACTTCAAATTGGTTTTTATGACTAAAGACAATAAAACAAGTGTAGCAAGCTGTGTGTGCGTAAACTTGGGTTATCAGCATGATACACCAATCAAATCTTTACAAAAATATAAAGTTCTGGCAAAAAGGAAGTATTCAAAGAATTTCTGATCATGGAACTATAAGTTATAATCAACTTAACCATATATGAGTGATATGCCTTGGCTCCATATGTCATTTTGATTACAAGCTGTTTTTTTTTTAATTTTGGATATTTTAAATTATGAAGCATTTCAACAAATGGCTTTCTAAGAAAAATATTTAGTTTGAAGCAAAATCAATTTATATGCAAAATACTGACTTAAACTGGAATACAAAAAATTCCTAATGAATGCATGATAAAAATAATGCATAATTAAGTCCAACTATGTAAACAACAAAAAAACTTTTGGGGGAGATTTGCTAAGAGTAATAAAATTCTGTACACTTTGGTCACTCAGGTAAAATTTTATTTTTAGAATGCCATGAACTCATAGGTCACATATTCCTACTTCTGAAATTTTGATATTTTAAGGAGAAATTATGCATTATGAGTCCTTCAAGACATTTTGGGAATAAATTTCTTATTAGAAAGAAATTCACTTTTAACACTAAAAAACTTGTAAACCACTGATTAATAATTTATGCTTGCCATTAAAATACAGCAATTTAAAAGTTATAAAATACTATCAGTTTGATTGTAAACTCAAAGAGAAAAATTCTTCATGAACATGTCTTTTAAAATTAATATGCCACAGAAAGACACACTTTTAATAGTCTCAGCATAAAAAGTCCACAAATATAGAATAATTTCATTCCTACTTTAAAAAAAATAGTGAATTTTGTATTAAGCCACAGTTATTATCCTTATTATTCAGTGACTATGTTTAAACTATTCCCTCTGCACAGGATATTTTATTCATTTTTCTCTTAGGTAACAATCACTTTCCAAAATCCAGTTCAAAGCTTCCCTAACAATGGAGAAAGGAAAACATGAGCTCAGGTTTGGCTCATCACTTTTCTTTCCTACAGTAAGTATTTACTGAGTACCTATTACATGCGTAGCACTCTTCTAAATACTTAGGACATAACAATTTTAAAAAATGGCAGTGAGCCTTGTGCCTGGGTAATTTACATGAGGAGTGAGTTCTCCTTGAGCAAAAGGTATCATATATTATCTTTCAGGTTTACCATTATTATGCCAAAACCTAATAGTTTACACCACCCTCTTTATAAAGGGCATGAGAAAAAGGTGTATTGAATAAACAGATGTATGAATAAACTGAGTGAGTGAATGAACAACTATGAGCTCCTCTATCATAGCAGGCAACATGCCCTAAGGGTCCCTTATATTCCTCTTCTACTGAATCCTGAGCTGCTCAACAGAAAGAAGTGAATTTTAATCACTTTCATATTCTTGGTTTCCAGCACAGTATATGGCACATAAGCAGGTGTGTAATTTTTACTAAATTTTATTTTAAGATTTATTTTATACTTTAATTCCTTATATAGAAAGATGTCAAATATACCCAAGAACAGAAAATATTTTTTTTAAATGGGGAAAACACACAAATGTATCTTTTTATATATGTTACTTTTAAAGTTTCTATTAATAGTTTTGAAGTTTAAGCTATGCATGTTATCAGAAAATGTTTTATTAAAGTATCCAGGGGAGGCCGGGATGGCTCAATGGGTTGAGTGCTCATCTTGCAGCACTGGGGTTTCAGGATCAAATCCCAGACCCATATGCTGAACTGGGTGTGCCCCCAGTTCAGTTCTCACCGGGGGTACTCCCTGGCCTGTTTTTGTCCTCTGCAGCCCCATGCCCTCCTGTGGAATAAAACTGTAGAAAAACTAATGACATGCAACTATGAAGGCTGCTCTGGGCCCTCCCCCTTCTCTCTGCCTCTCTCTCTCTCTCTCTGTCAAAAACAATAAAAATAAATCTTTAAAGTATCCAGTTGTCGGGAGATAAAAAAGTATAACAAAGATGACATCTTCAGAGTCCCCAAATCAGTCTTCAACTATGATATGCATTCTTAAATGACCACCTGTTAGATTTCCAAATCACCTAGGAGCTGTGATCCTTAGTCATGTAAAAGAATCACAAAAACCTGAGGAGCAGCTTTACCACTCTCTCATTTTTCCCCCTAGAATGGTAGGAAATGGTCTTTACATTTATTATATTTTTTGACAAGTTAAAACCAATTTTACATTAAGAAGTTAGAATCAGAAGTGCAACTTCAAGTCATTCACACTATACTTATCAAATTCCTAAATAATTCTGTATTTTCACCTACAGCAGCAGCAACAACAAAAACACAGAAAATAATCACAGAATAAATAAAAAGCATCAATTTCAATCATCGACTCGGGTCCAATAATTTATTTCTATGTTGATTTTTCAATATAATCTTCCAGAAATTTTATTGTTTTTCTATTACCCTTCTGTTATCAGAAATTCCATTAGCTCCAGCAACCATACCCAACCTCCGAGTGTGAGGTTAAACAAGAAGCAAATAAGAAAAAATATGGGACTTGTTCCCTCATCCAGTGACTACCCACCACCACCCAAGGCATACTGACTAAAGGATTCTGTTCCTTGGCTGTCACTGTATTAGTCTAATGAATAAAATTATTAAGGAGTGGAGACCTCACTTAAAGTATTCCATTGGTAGGTCTCCCGGATCAGGGAGAGACAAAATTTGGATTCTAAGTCTATATGTTAATGCTTTGCTATATTTAAACATAAACACGATGTATGTTTTAAAAACCCACCAAAAGTTATTAACCATAATTTCATGTTTCATTCAATTTCAAGGTACATTTAAGCTGAATCACAAGGACAATGATGTTTATGAACATAAGATTTCCATGTCAATCAACTTATTTGGCAACAATAAACTGAAGGTGTGAAGATATTAGTATAACAAGTAGCTTCCTTGTTAAAGATATCCTAAAAGGGGGTCAATTAATACCAACTCTAGGACTTACTTGAATTAACTATTTACATAGAATCTGCACTGAAACCAACCACTCATTTCTCTCAACCCCAAACAGGAATCCAAATGTAGTCACATTCAACCACTGCTTACCGTATTTTCCGGCGTATAAGACGACCCCCTAATTTTACAGTTAAAACATAGGTTTAGGCCTATATTCACTGTATAGGACTACCCACCACTTCCGAGGCATCACCAGTTCTTTTTTTAATTAAATTTTTAATGAATGACATTTTTCGAACATACCGTAATATACCGTACATTGATACAATAAATGGAAGGTCTCTTCACAAATGGCAATGCCATGAACTTGACCGAGAAACAAGAAATCCAAAAGAGAACATTAACAATGATGGCATCATCTGGAAAGAAAATTACATGAAGAACTTGCA